>JAULBM010211230.1:0-28318 GCA_032357055.1 Geukensia granosissima
CAATCAACCTTTTAATTTTTATGACCCCAACCTTTTAATCAGGCAAGAAAAAAACAAGTTTTCTTTAATGATGTCCACCTTTCAACAGTTTATGTTACCCATAAACTTATTTTTCTCAGATATTGTTCAGATTGTTACATCAAGGTGTTAATTCAAACTGATAAAGGGAGACTATTGGTGTAATTACTTCCCTTTGATCCCAGTAGTAGATACCAGAGATTTTGTTGTTTGCCATTCATGTGTTAATTGTGTACCAATTACACAAAATGAATCATTGAATATGATATTTGTTGATTATTTGTTTACTAATAATTGCATTTCAATGTTAATTATTATTGATTTGTTGGCTTTGAAGTATTGTTATTCAGTACAATTATTTTTTTGCCTCAGGTAAATTTCTCTATTAATTTTGTTGTTACATAAATTTCTAATGTTATTTTCACAGCTTGTATTTTAGATAAAAAATGTGAAATTGTATGTTTTTTATTCACTTCAGTTAAACATTTTCAATTCAGATTAGTCGAATTCATATGTAGAATGGTTTGAAATATAAAAACATTACCTACTATTTTATCTGTTACCAATAAATCTTAAGAGTTAACCTTTATATAGTATAAATTATATCAGATGTATTTTTCTACAAATACAAAAATATGGAAGAGTGCACTTGTAGACACCTTTCTACCAATATTCAAAAACCACATACTAATTTTAAAACAAACAAATTTTAATTTATGCATAAAAATAAAAAAACATTTTACCATATATTATGGATATACTTGTCATAATTTGTCTTTTCTGTTATACATTATGATACTGGATTTGAATATGAATTAACCTTTTATTGACAAAATTATCAATCTGTTGTAATATAATTTAAATATAAGGTTTTTTTTAGTAAAAACTATTTTTAGTAAATTTCTTTTTTGGAATTAAAAGAATTTGCTACTATTCCAATATCCCCCATTAAGTGCTTAAAAAATTTAGGAAATTTGAATTAGGTCACTAAAGTTACTGCCTACTACAAAAAATGCATCTAATTTTCACAAATAGGAAACACATGTGCAATGGACTTCTACCAATATTATTCCATCATTTCTGTCCAGTCACAATGGTGGTCCTTTTGCATCCATCAAAAAGAGTAAGCTTAGGCTAGACAGGTTCCTTGGGGCCTCTGGTTGCTACTTTATTCCAAATCTAGCCAAATCCTGGTCATTAGAGACATTTATTTACAAATTGACAAATCCCACCATATATCCGTGTATATAGAGGTATTCTCAGTGACAATCTGACAGAGGTGATAGGGTCGCCCTAACCAAATCAAATACTGGGATTATAATTAGATTAATTTCCATGTCTCCCTCACCATACAAATATTTATTTACCAGGATAAATCTGTATTGGACAATGTTTTACTGTGTGTTTATAGAGGACAGGGAAGGAAAGACATGTTGACAATACAGAAATTTTGTCGGGTTTAGGGATTCTGATTTCATATCTTACTGTCATAATTGATTTATTTTGAGGGGGAGTTAAGACTTACACATAACAATTTAATAGGGTTTATATTACTAATTTATTTTAATCAATGAATTTCAAATATTATGAAGGCCATGGGTGACATTGTTCAAGGTCAAAGGGTGAAGGTCATAGAGTGACATTGTTTAAGGTCAAAAGGTGCCAAATGTTGCCTACAATTTGTGAATGAAACTGTCCATAGTAAAAGAGAATATTTATGTGATAAAAATAATCTGCTCCAAGTTAAAGAATCAGAAAATGCAGTATCTACTTTGATTGTAAATGGTAAAGCATGGTTAATACATATTGTTATGTAAAGCTATCTCCATTAATAAGATATTGCAGAGGTCTGTATTGTCATATTATTATTTGAATTTATAATTTTTTAAACAAAAATACAGGTGGTATTTAAAAACATATGGAAAGTTGGTGTGAACATTCAAATCCTACAATGTTTTATATTTCTTTCATCTTATGACCTTTAACAAAGTCATCTTATGACCTTCAACATTGTCATCCCTTGACCTTCGGCAATAAACGAAGCTCAAACTTCAATGGAAACTCCAAATTACCACAAAAGAAAAGATTTAATTAAAAAATGAATGATAAAAATTGTTTGTACATGTGCTTGAAGTACATTAGAGAAACAATTTCTGCTTGACTCAAAACCAAGGCTCCATACTAGCTGTAATGCTTGCCTGTTGCTGGAAGAAATTCTAGCCCCCTAGGTTGAAGGTACTTTAATATTTAATTTAAATTTATTGTTAAAAATCAGAGTAAATAAAAATTCATTAGTAATTGATATTTATATTAAATTTTAATCTTAATTTAAATTTCTTTATCTTTGATGAAATTATTTATCAGGTTTAGACTAATATTTGCCTGGGATTCACACATTTTTGTCAAGTTCTCCCAAGATTCTGATACCAAATTTAATTTTGATGTGCTCTTTAAGTTTCACCCTTTAAAAGGAAAGTTGTCAAAATGGCTACTATCAGGATTGTATTTCTTTTCATAAAGGTGTTTTATGTCAAAACGATTACATTTCTCTTGGAGGTAAATTGGATCGTTTTCACACCTGTCCAGGCGATTTGACTTTATTCTTTTTCACTTAATGATATATGACCAATGTTTCCTTAGAAGATCTCAAGTGTATATTGTAGAATTGAATAAGGAGGAGTTTACATTATCAGCCAAATCAAACAGACCCTAATAAAAGATAGAAAGGTCTGCTTGCCAACCAAGCGATTTTCTGTCACCACGGTCTGATATCAGAAATATTGACTGTTACCTATCTGAGATTAAATATTACATGATTCTCTGCTTTGACTTTGTTTGATGTGACAAGATTTATTTGGGTATTATCTCTGATAAATTCTGATGTCTGTAAATGATGCATAGAATCAAATCCATAAACTTATGAATTGGATAGGACCTTAAATTTAACAGTGACCAGATATAACTTTTATATGATATGAGACAAGTTTTGTATATGATTTATTTGTAATTTGACTGTGACCCTAAGAATGAAGAATGCTGACAATAAATAATTTTTTAAACAAATAACATAAATAAAAATGTTCAAATTGTTTGATTTGAAGCTGTTTTATGGACAAATAAATAAGTTTAAATTCACTCCCAAGAAATTTGAAAATTTATTACTATAACACAGCTTTACAATGCTATTATCTTCTAAAAATTTGATTGTAGACTGGTTAATATCAATGAGAGGTAAAAAATACACGTTCATTTTAATTGTGGTATTAACATTATTAATGTATTTCTCAGTCATAATATTAAAATAAGGTTTTATATAAAACTGGAATTATTGCAAGATTTGGGTATATACAAATATACCCACCCACCCCCCAAAAAATAATGCATGTTTAAAGAGGGTTAAGAAATATAAGACAGAACTTACCCAACCATCAGCCCTGCATGCATGACTAACCATAATTGCAATATTTTTTGTAACATTTTAGGGGGATTCAAGATTTCAAAATAATTCCAGCTTCACATAATACTTGTTTGAAATACTTAAAAAAACACCATATTTTTTCCTCTTAGTCATAGAAGAGCATGTCAAATTTAATAAAGTGTAAAATGATTTTATAAATTAAATGATATTTGATATACAGGAGATATCAAGTATTTATCATATAGGTAATCTTATATGATGCTTATAATAAGAATTCATTACAATAAAGTTGTGGAACTTATGATCTCTCATTGTTAGTTAAACAATATCTGTGAGTAGTCAGGATAGATAGATACAAGTTATATGATACTTTGTAAAAAGATGTATTGTTTGTCCGTCACAAGATGGATGTCTTGCACCTTTAATACTTGTTGTGCCTCTGAAAATTTAATTGATGTAACCAAAAGTTTGTCATAAATATGGAAATTTTCCATGTTGTACATGGCCATCAAGTCCTAATTCTTTCCTTTGTAGAAGATATGAGATTTGATCTTAGAACAGAATAATTTTAAGAAATGCTATAGTTTTAGCCTTGATTGGACTTGTACTTGATGAGAATTATTTTTTCTGCTTAAAAAATTTTCTGACTGCTTAGTCAGACATATTATTATTGCTAAGATTGTAACAAAACAAGAAATTGAAACTCAAGTTATGATATGATAGCAAATGCTCATATTAGCAAAGCAAATTCAATGAGCTCAGGCCAAACTCAAATCATGGAATTTGGAATCATTTAACAAGTGAGGTAAAACAGTTTTCTATGCAAATCTTTCTTCTTGATATAAAACTATTTCTATTTTTTATTTTTGTATGCAATTTCAATTTATCAGTAAAGAAAACAAAGAAAAAGTACAGTCAAACCACATTATAGTTGATTGGTACAAACAGTAATTTCTGAAATTACAAAAATATTTTAAACAATGCAATTTTGCATCGTCCTCAATTTAATGCAGCAGTATATTAAATCTTAAAGAAGTAAGTTTTACCTGAACATTTGGTTAAGTGGTTTTAAAGGGATAGTAAAGCTTAGTATGAGGATAGAGCTAGTGTCATTGTGAAAAAATTTCTCAAGTATTTCTCAGTTTTTTCCTCACTATAAGATTTGTGAAGGGTGAGAAAAATATTTTCTGTAGACCCAAGTGTAGACTATACATGTGATGAAGAAATACAAACCAAGTGACACCCAAATTGTCTATGTAAACATCAAAACTCTGTTAAATGAAGGTTGTCTTGGTTTTTCTAAGTATAACCACACACACCTTGACAAAAAAGTCTTTTGTAACATGACAGTAAGATAAGATTGTTTGTTAACAACTTAAACCGTCACGTTGAGTAAAAATCAACAAAGAGTAAAACATATCAGTGATCTGATTAAAGCGATTTTCCATAGATTTGCATTTAGTATTCTATTTAACGGTTTATCGACTCAGATTGAACTATTAAAGATGGATCAATAGGAGTCTTGTGAGGGGGTCACGGTTTTCCAACCCCTGTTATGACTAACGCAGGTGCTACGCGGTGCATCTTTGTATGGTACAATCAGATGGGAACTTCAAAATGCATGTTTAATCACATTACTAGTACAAAGCTAACCCATAAAGATTCACAAGAGTTAAAAGCTCACGAAGAATATTTGTAAACAAATTCAAGCCAGAAAATTGCACATAATGAAACGTTTAATATAACCAATGCAAACTTGTATCTCAATTAAAATCAAATTTTGCAGTTTTTATCAAAGAAAATTTGAAAATCATTAAATTTTTATTAGTCTTCACATCAAATAAGCCCAATAATTTTAAATCTTTCCACACTGCCATGAAGTTTTAAAAATTCAATTTTAGTAATCATAGCGATACTTAAAGTTCATCTAACAAATTTATGTGTTTTAATGTTATTTAAACTTTGAAAAACCTGTAATTTGTCCATAATTATTATGCCTTTTTTATTGTACCGATAAACTGATTATAGAGTAGAAACTACTTTCACGGTCTTCCGACCAGAATGATGAAATGGAGGCTGTTCTTTATGGCAGTTTTATCTTCTAATTTTGCTAATAACCACTCAAATATTAATTACTTCATTGTAAAAAACAGGTTATTTTATTACCGAAAAAGGATATTCCTTCTTTGAGTTTTATTAAACTCTATCATTTGTGGTTTTGACACATGTTTCAGTCCATAGGAGAAGATTGTTTGGTTTGGAGGTCTTCAACAGTGTTATTTGTAATCACTGTATATATCGCAAAAGCAGTTTACAGCTTCTGTTATGGTATGGACTGTGGTTCGTTATTGATGACTGTAACAGGACCTATTTAGGAGTTTAATTTCAATTGTCATTGGTGGATGGCTGTCTCATGAATAATGCCACATCTTGCATTTTTATATAACTATAAGTTTACTTTTTCATTTCAGACAAAGATGAATTCTGGTCAGATCCATGCACAGTTATGAAAATCCAGGAAAAAAATAATACCACTTATCCCAAAAATATGTGAAGGTATAATTTACATTCATTGGTAATATTGTCATTAACATCCTTATCTGATGTGAAAATGAAAAGATATGGGATAAATGTCAGAGAGGCTGTACTTCAACCAGGAGAAAAACCCGGGAGAATTTACAGACTTGTGGTCTCCACATGCCAATTTACCAGCAAAAATCCAACTGCTCTCCCAAGGTTGCATCATAATAAACATTCCCGTATTTTGTCCCATAAATATAGGGATTACAGGTATAGGATTAGCACTGTATCTTAACAATGTTTTTTCACATTTTGTATTTAAGGAGCCTTTAACAGCTTCAGTTATGGTATGGACTCTTTCTTGTTCATTATTAAAAACAATAATGGAACCTGTAGAAGTTTAATTTTGACTGTTATTTGGTGGATGGCCGTCTCATGGACACTAATGCCACATCTGTAAATATCTTTTATATTGTACTTTTATAAAACAGATGAGAATTTCTATCCTGTGTCTTAAGTTGGATAAATAACCAAAAATCTTGCTTCCAAAAATAATGAAAAAAACCCTGTTTATTTTTTCAAAGTCAAGGGTTTTTGATCCACTACTATTAAACCGACAACTCTGGGGATCATATTGGACCAAATAACCCTTGAGATTTGTGCATGTGGTTCAAAGTGGACCAAAACCTGTGATTTGGGAATATGATTTTTTTATGGGAGTTGCAAATACAAGATTAAAAAGAAAAATTTGCTTAAATGAATTTTTGGTTTCCCTGTTTAGAAATTGTAATTAAGAAATTTGAAAAAGTCATGTTTAAAGGATAAAAATTTAAGCTGATTTTTACATTTTGGTTTTCTCTAATTTTTCAGTCTATTGCACATTGTAATTGATGAAGTTGTACAATAATTTATAAATTGGCAGTAATTGACTTCTATAAAGGTTAATTCTTGCAATAAATTAATAATATCAAAAACTTTCTACATCCGGAAACCTGATATGAGAGTATCTAACTAAATTGAATAAGAAATACTACAATAGGTTAAAGTATAGTTAGTTAACTCTTAACAGGTTCCAAACAGAAGCTGTGAAATTCCTCAGTAACAACTTTAATTCACTTATTCATCACATGGGTGTAGATTTCATTAGCACCTTAGTTATATATCTACCTGTACAATTTTTACCTGAAGAAATAAAATTGTTATCTTGATTGACAGTTATCTCACACGTCTTGATCTAATCCTTTATTCTGATTGGACCTAAAATTCAAGTGGGTGGAGCATATTTATTTTGAACCAATGTGTACTAGCTTTGTGGTTATAGTAGCAGAATAGGTTGAAAATTAAATCTGATGAGAAGGACATATTTTTTCGTTCATATTTTTTGAATTTAAAGAGTGATTTGTGCGAATTTTATGGAAAATAAGTTGATTAATGAATGGAATAACTATGTTCAAAAATTATAGTAAGTATATATTGATATTTATAAGTTCAATTATGAATGGAACCTGGTTTTAAATTTAGGTACTCCCTGTGTATTGCTTTTTAACATTGCGTGACCCACATCTTGTACCAATTTGAGGTACATTTAATAGCAGCTTAATGTAAAGTATTTAATTGTAATGGGATATTATTGAAAAAATATTAGGAGTGCATAAAAATGTGTTTTTCCACTAAAATCTAAGTTTTATTATTTGATACTGAAAAAGATATTTATGATACATGCAGTACACTGTTAACTAGGTATATTCATAACTTATATAAATTATAAAATTTTGGACATTCTTAAATATGTTAAGTATCATTGTATTCTTTTTTTAATTCTGTAAATTCAGCAAATAAAAGGTGCAACTATAGATTATCCAATGATAATGTAAAATTTGATTGAAATCCATTGCATGTTGCAATAACACACATGTTGCAATATTTAAATATTGCAATTTCCATCCTGTCACATTTTTTGGCAATAATAAAAAGGTCATTTATTTCTGAATTTATTGTATTTCATGAAGCTTTTGTAAAGTTGAAATAATGTGCTACTTGTTCATGTTCATATAATCTACTTCCATGTTTCTAATAGCATTTTTAACTTTGGCCATTCATGCAAACTTTCTGATCCAGTAATAAATGTAAAGGCTAAAAACATATAATTTATCACTATTATTATTATTATTATTATTATTATTATTATTATTATTATTTCAGTCAGTTCTTAACCTTTAGAAAATTTGCATACATTTTGCATAATTTTTTTGGAGATTTAAGTAAATATGGGAAAACCATATGTCAAGGAAGCTGTGATTACTTAGTTGTATAACTATCAAAGCAATAGAAATGAAGTGTTGAAAATGTGTTTATACACTTTGTTTGACAATCTGTCGCTGTGTGAAAAAAGTCAGTAATGTAAGAAAAATATTTTTCTTTGTAGAAATTGGATTAATTACCTGTGGGTAAACAAATGAAAATATCCCCACACTTCACCATGCCAAATTCTACTTGGTTTCCTGTTAATGATGAAATGTGTTTAAATTCTCTGTGTCAATATTTTGCCTTCTATTTTTCAGACTGAATACAACCCAGGAGCAATATTTGAATAGTGGCGATAACAAGTTTTCATTGGTTTAATTGAAATTTGACCGGCCAAAGAAAGGCAAACATGAAAACATAACAAGTCTGGAAGCACTTAAGAGGAGGCTGTGAACTTAGTATTTATCAAGATGGAGACAAGTTTCATCATCGGCTTTATATTGCTTCCAACACTGCACGCCCTTATATATTACATTAATGAAGAAAGTGGTGCAAACTTAGTTATTGGAAATGTGGCAACTGACACCAACTTGGCGGCTATTGTGAATAATTCAGATGATTTTAAAACATTGCGTTACAGTTTTCTTACTCAGGGACATCCACTTTCATCAAAATTTAAGATAAATGAATCCACCAGTGAAATCCAGACCAGAGAAAATTTGGACAGAGAAACAATTTGTGAATTTAAATCATCATGCGTAATCTACTTACAAGTTTCTGCAAAATCATCATATGGCATATTTTTCGAAACATTCGACATTTCAATACATCTAAATGACATAAATGATAATACCCCATATTTCTCATCTCCTAATGTGAATTTAACGATTTCGGAAGCATCACTTGTAGGAACTAAATTTACCATAGAAAGTGCAATCGATAAAGACAGTACTAACTTTTCTGTGAAAAGTTATAATATTACACCAATGGGTTCACCATTCGAAGTTGTATTTTCAAAAAATTTGGATGGACTAACTTCAACAGTGCAATTAACAGTAACCAGGACTTTAAATAGGGAAGAAAAGGACTCCTACAGTATTCAGGTTTTAGCAATCGATGGTGGTAATCCACCAAAAATTGGATATTTAAATGTGAATGTTTTTGTCGACGATGTAAATGATGAGTCTCCAAAATTTAGTAAAAGTCTGTACAATGTCACGCTCTCTGAGGATGTAGTAATAAACACAACAATCGTAACTGTTCTTGCAACCGATACTGATTCTGGGAAAAATGGAGAAGTCACTTACAGATTTAGTGCCAGCCAACCAGCCGAAATTCTGTCAACTTTTTCAATTGACCGTAAAACTGGGGATATTAAAATCATCAAGCAGCTTCAGTACGAACCAGAGGAATCCTACAAAATTGTTGTAGAAGCTATTGATAATGGTGACCAGCCTCTGATGTCACAAGTTTTCGTTTATGTCAATATTTTGGATTCAGGAAATAATCCTCCACTTATCATCATTAATTTGTTGTCTGATTCTGACATGGCGGAGGTTTCCGAGTTTGCCAATATGGGCGCTGTCGTAGCCCATGTCAAAGTTGATGATGGTGATACTGGTCGTAACGGAATAGTAACATGCCAAGTGGAGACAAGTTTCTTCCAGTTACAGCGTATAGAAGTGAAGGAATACAAAGTAATTGTTCAGCAGCCACTGGACCGTGAAACTACACCAGAGCATTTTGTTACTGTCTTCTGTAGTGATGTTGGAAGTCCACCTTTGAATAGCTCCAAAAGTTTTATAGTTCGAGTTATTGATGAGAATGACCAAGCTCCAGAATTCATGAAAAAGACATATACTGCCAGTATTTCTGAAAATAATGCCATTAATGATGTAATCCTTCATGTATCAGCATCCGATCGTGATGAGGGAAAGAATGCTGAGGTATTTTACCAACTCCATGCTGATTCTGGACACGATTTCACAATTAATGGAGATGGACTTATCAGAGCAAACAAAACATTTGACAGAGAAAAGATTGCACAATATAAATTTAGAGTTGTTGCTATAGACCGAGGAAAAGAACCATTAAGCACTACATGTACTGTGATTGTAAACATAAACGATATTAATGATAACGCTCCAATTTTTGAAGACGAGATCTATAATGTGCACATCTTAGAAAATTTAGACGTTGGGACAAATGTCACAACTGTCAAGGCCACTGATCTTGATGCTGATGTCAATGGATTTGTCACATATTCTTTAGCACCCTCGTCTGCTGGCGTTCCATTCACAGTGATGCCATATGGAACAATCCAGACAACAGAAGTTTTAAATCGAGAAAAAGAAGACAGATTTTATTTCACTGTAATGGCCACTGATCATGGGAACCCACCAAGTACAAGCTCTGTTGATGTGATTGTTAATGTTGACGACCAAAATGATTACCATCCAATCATTAAATATCCAAATTCAACAAATGACACCATTTTGGTATCTTACCAGACTCCCATTAACTCTGTTATAACTCGAATCAAAGCATATGATCCAGATTTAGGACCAAATAGTGATTTACTCTACTCCATTAAGGAACGAAATGATTCCAATATTTTCAACATTGTTAGTACTACAGGAGAAGTTGTAGTTGTTCAGAGAATGACACTACAGAATATGAATCTCAAATACCGTTTAGAAATTGCTGTGTCTGACAAAGGATTACCAAAATCTTTAACATCAACTCAGAATTTATATATTGTTGTGTCTTTACGCAATGTGACCACTATTGCACCACTGCAAGGGGATGAGCAGGACTACAGTGTAGCTATTGCAATAACTGTTGTCGTGGTAACAATAGTGTTGGCAGCAACAATTATTATTACAATATTTGTTATTCGTAGACTAGACAGACAGAAACAGAAATACCATGAGGAAATAGTACCAAGTCAGAATAAAAACTTGTTTACCTCCCCAGAAAAAGGGGCTCTCTATAGTGTTCAAGGGGAGAGAACTAGCCAGCATACAGACTATAACCCATCACATGATGCCAACAGTATAGCGAGTCAGAATACCTACCAGGTAAGGGAATATAACAAATGCTCATTTAGTATGGGGAGATAACTCTCACTTTAAGAATAAATTTTAGTAGTGATGACATGAAAATTGGGCACTAGTTTAAAACATTTTAAAAATTTCTTCCATCCCTTCTTAGAATGGTTTTATAAGATACAAATGTTAAGAATTAAAAAAATGGGTTTAAATAAGAAAATAAATAAAAAAAGAAATGGAGTAAATGACTAAAGACCAACATCTAAAATCAGATGAACAAGATTTTTTTATCTGTGACATATGATTATCAAATTGTCATATCCTGGCTAAGTAAATGGGGTCAACATTTTAAAAATTTGTCTGTTAGGTACACAGTTACATTATAAAGGTCCCTTTCATCAAGATAATCATTTATACAAGAATATCAAGTTTTCTTACAATAACATACAATCCACTAATGAGCAGATATTTTTTACTTCAGATATTTTCTTAAGGGCGAAAATGCCAATTAGCTAAAACCTAAATCGCTTAAGCTATGTCCACAAAGAAAGACTTTTGTTGTCTCTACAAACATTTTACATTGATTTTCTCATTATTTTCCTTAGTAAGCCTTCTTGGAATGCATCTGTCAGTTTGTGGTACAAAAATGAATAATCTTAAGATGGATAAAAAAACATATCTTGAGTATGTCAAATGAATTAGCGACAACAAGTTAATTTGGTTAAACAACCATGCTATGGCTGAGGTGAAATCATGTAGGAATTAAGCTGTTACAAGAATTCTTGGTTCAAAGAGATCTTTTGATATTTACAAAGTAATGTAGTATTGTGCCTTTTTTGTGTCACTTTTGTGTGTGTTGTGGTTTATGGGCAGCTATAACTCCAGGAAAAGAATAGTTCCAATTAAAGAATGATTGCACAAAATGCGTGCATGAATCTTGATAACTGGTAGGAAGAAGTCTCATTTATGATAAGATTGGCGGATTTTTGTTTTTTTTTAGGGTAGGCCCTTTATATATCAGTCAGGCTGGGATATTATTTAATAAAATACTTTCAACTGGCTTACATCAAAACTATGTAAAGTCATAAAGTACAAAAATTAGCAAAATTAAATATCCCAGTAATGGGTGTAATTATGCACTTATATATAAACATGTAGATAATGATTAATGACTGATTGATATATGACAAATTAAATATCTGTTGTTTTCAACTTAAACAAATAGCTACAATGATCCAGCTTGAATGAATAGTTGTGGTAAATGACATATTTTGACTTTTTTCAAACTTGGCTGACAGCTGGAACTATCTGAATCCCAACATCTACATTTTTAGCATGTATAACAATGGCCAGTTTAAATTTGTGGTTCATTATTCAGTTAAGAAAATGTTGGATTACCATTGTATTTTGTTTTATTAGAAAATTGTATTTGCTGATGTAAGAGATGCCATGGTCATCAGGGTCCTTTCCCCAGATTGGAGTTAATTTGTAGGCTTTTTTTCTACGACTTAAAAAAAAAAAGAAAAAAATCCAGGTATTTTGCTGGTGATTTGACAAAGTAAACAGTGATATTGCCAGTTGCTCCCATGTTATATCATCACCTTTTGGACCAGGCTTCTATTCCTTTTTGCAGTCTCCTCTGTTTAGAGACCACACAGATGTAAAAGTCATTTTCATTTTGTTCTGTTTTGGCATCAGTTTCAAATTTTGCACAAAGATGACATGGATTTTTTCTTGTTTAAGGTGACCTCTAAACAAAGGTTGGACTGTCTAGGTGCATTTTTTGTCATTAAGTACCAGTGATATTTGCAAACTAATGGTAGGAGGAAGTCATGTTATTTGTTAAGGGATGTCAAATCTATTATGAACAGTGCTAGATCTGTTTGTAATAAACATACATTATGAAAACTTCATAAACTTAATTATGGTGTTATGAAAATTATATGTTTGTACAAGACTTACTCAGACCAGTTTGGAGTCTCTTTATATACATACACAAATATGAAGTGCAGTACCATATAATAAGTCACAAAAATGCCCCATTTAATCTAGATTTTGTTTCCTTAAAAAAAGACAAAACTTAAGTTTTTGATCAGTAGGAGGTATTGATCACGTCTTCTGCAAACATCCCGCTGAGCGAGGATAAATTTTATAGTCGTTGACACCTCTATAAAAGATTTATTTTGTAAAATCACTTCTTTAAATCTTTTAACAAACTCTCTTTGAAAATCCAGCTCTTGGTTTGTTTACATTTTCAATCACGAAGTCAAACTTATTTACTGTGTGCAAACATTTTCAACAACGTCTTTACCTTTTTAAGGCTGCCATCACAAAAAAGACGATTTATACATAACGGAAATAAAAAGAAATCAATTTGTCACTAATTGCCTTAAATTAAGTTGATTATCTGCCCCTTAATGGAGTTAATATGAGGCACCATCTGTGATGGGATCAATGTATTCAGATTTCTTTATTGAACTGCATTAGATATGAATCCAGTGTATACTGATATTGAATTACAGGAATAAAAACAGCTGATGTCCACTCAGATCTCACCATTCTGACTATCTCATTTACCCATCCCTTTGAGGCAGAATAAAATTTTGAAAAAATTTTCACTTCTTATACCCTACTCAATCAGTGGGTAGAATATTGTTCATGTTCAGTAAGGAATGTCAAGATTACAAAATTCAGTCATTTAATTCTTAAGGAGAGAATTAGTCTTCTGGAAATTTATACGTGTATTTATTTGAATTATCATATAATATTATATTGTGTTTTTGCTACTTTTTCCTAGAAGTTAATGTCGTTTAAGTGTAACAGAAATTAATCTGAAAAATTGCACTGTGTTCTAAAAGCAATTTAATTATATGAAGATGAAGTACTATTGCAGTTATGAGATACCTGTCAAAAATACATAAAATATGAATTATTATAATTAATGCAAAAAAGAACAAAAAATTCTGAAATTTATGTAAAATCTTGGGTCTTAATGATGATATATTCAAATATTAGTATAGATACTGATCAAAAATACACAGTAAAAAGGCAAAGCAGTAGTATTTAATAATTGTTATAGGGGTATACTGTCTGGGTCAAAGTCAAATTAATCGTAAAATACCGTAAAGATGATTTGGATAAAAACCTAAAATTGTATAAATATCCTTAAGGGAGGATAAACAAAAGAAGAAAAGCAACATATGATCCTCTTATAAGGTAAAGAGACAGATTTTTTTACAAACTTTATTCCAGCCTTTTATTAAATCATTGTGGCCTCACATTGAGATGAAGGTGCCCTACAGTTTTCACATTGTCTGTCTGTCTGTCTGTCCATCCATCATTTTTTACGTCAAGGATTTTTCAGCTTGTATATAAGGGGATAGTTTGACATTTGGTATTCAGCTTGATAATGATGTGTTATCTGTTGAACTTTAAAATTTTCAGGTCTGCTTTGCAACTAATCAGAAATTCCTTGATGAGGCGATTGCTGACACTGTCAGTGTTCAAGTTTAATTTTGCGTAAACAATTTTAGTAGGGAAAAGTGAGAAAAGGTTTTTTCCCAAAATTAAAGTGCAACTTTAGAATTATTTAGGAAAACAAGTCATGAAACGCTTCATCTTTGTATGCATGCTTCTCCATATTTATATTTTATCATAGTTGAAACAAATATTTTATATTTCCATTTTTCAATAGATTAGGTTGTCCTTTTTTATGAATAGTTTCTCATTTTGTTTTTTTTTTTTTTTTTTTTGGGGGGGGGCCTTTTACAGCTTCTATAATGGTATGGACTCCGGTTCATTTATGTAGGCCCTAATGAGACCTGTAATAGTTTAAATTTGACTGTCATTTTGGTGGGTGGCTGTCTCACGGACAATAATGCCATGTCTCCTATTTTTATATTTTATCCTATTTGAATATTTTTTATTCAAGTTCATTACAGCTGAGGCTACCCTTTTTAAAAGTAGACAAAAATTAAAAAGTATAAATTTCTAGACTGTAATTATGCAGAAATATTTGATTTCAAGATAACAGTCATGATTTTGTCACTGATAAACTGTGCCCTTACAAATAGGTAACTGTTTGGGAGTCGTAAGAGTAAAAAGTCACAATAGTCAAACTTCATATAAAAATTCACTAATTCAATAACTTTTTATTTGTCTGATTATGTTGAAATTTTGCAGCATTGTTCTTCCATTGTTATATACATTTTATGTCATTGTGAAAAGAGCAAAAAATATTTAATCAAGATGAGAATGAGTAATTTGTATTTTAACAAGACTGATTTTTTTTCAATAAATTGAAAATTGTGACCTGGTTATCAAAATAGAATGTTTTTTATAGTTATTAGAAACAGTAATTAGTTTAATTTATGATTTCTGTCACTTTTAAATTAAAATTGATGTATATGTTTTTGCTACAAAAATTTGTATTTGATTTTATCAAACAATAATTTCAGTAAAACCCTTTAATTTTCTCAACTTTTCCTAATTTCCCATAGAAGGCATTTGTAATTTTTTTGTGGATATAGTTATAATTTGTTCCAGCTAAATTTCCTAATTGGAAATAAATAATTTACACTACGGAATTACATGAATGTTGAATCTTTGATGAATTCATTGTAGTTTACAAAATTGACCAGCTTAATCTATTTTAATTTTCAAGTTTAAATTACAATAGTTTATTAGATTTCTTATTTTCATTTCCGTTCATTGTTAACAGTAGGATGCAAAACTCATTGTACATTTTATCCTAATCCAGCTTTGGAAATAAAGAAGGTTTATTTTCAGTTCTTTCAAAGTTCCCAGTTTTGCCTACCCTGGAATAATACTGGATTAAAGCATGAATAATTGTGTGTTTGTTGGCGACTTAATTAAAGGATATTGTCCCATTACAAAGCATTATGGTATAGGGTGTATCTCAGTTGGAATTCTTCATTAACAAACAGGTAGAAATTGATGTGCCGCTGTGAACTGGGGCCGGACGAACTTGATACGGTGGATCAGTGTCATTTAGATTAAACTGGAGATTGTAGCAAAATTCTTTCTTTTCATACTAGTAAAAGGACATCACTAATGAACCCACTTGCTCTATTATTTTCACATTGTAATTTTGAATTGGGGGGAAAACAGTTAAATTGCTACAATTACTATGATAGTTTGTGTCTGGCTGTTTAAATCCTTAAATAAAGATATCTAAAATATGATTAAATTGAAACATTTTCTCACATATATTGTTGTAATACAACAATCAGGATTTTTAGGGTTTTTTCAGAATCCCAACTGGGATATTGGGTCGGAAGGTCAAACTTGTTTAAATACTTTTTTTTGTAATCAGGAAAGTTGGCAGGTTTTTAGTATTAAAGTTGTGAAAGTATGCAAATGTTAATTTTTTCAACAAAATAAGTTGGGTATGAAAAACTCCTGTTCTGTCATTCCTCTTATTGTTTATTACAAAATCGATGTGAAAATTTGAAAATGAAATATTAAATTTACAACTGTCAGATCACTGAGTACAATCCTTTGATTATTACAAAGACCATCAATCTGTATAGACATGCAAATAACAGATTTATCACTGCAGAGTGAAGGTTCTGTCCTAGGAGACAGCACTTTCAATTGTCTCCAGGTTATTCAATGAAGATTTGATTAATCAGTAGATGATTAGATTACAACTGGCCCCATCATTAAAAATTGAGTCATATTTAATATTCAGGTGTATTTACCTTAATAATGGGAGAAAAATATTGATTTTAGACAAAAACTGTTCAGAATTGCCATTTAGATATATAGGACATTACATAATCACTGGTAATTTCCTACTTGATGAGTAAATCTTCATTTAGCTTTTTTTACTGTTTTTAGTGCAAATTTAGACTAGAAACTGACAGAATTTATGATAGTTTGCTTTTAATTTTTGGAATTTTCTCAATGTCAAATTTTGGCAGGAAATCCTAATCAGACTTTCAACCAATATTAAGAAAAACAGCCTGCAGTGGTGATTGTTATAATATACCATTAACTAATTGGTCACTTTTGCACTGGTTAAACTTGTTATTCAATTCAATTTCGTTTTTCAGAGACCCCAGTCTGTTGCAGACATCAGCAGAGCTGAGAGTCGCGATGACGTTGGAGGAGGGTTTTCTCGATCAACTTCTCCAAACAGTGATATCAGACAATCAGAACTTACACGCCTTGCATCTATCAGATTACATCAACAGTTAGCACAGTCACATGATAAACAATGGACCAGTCAACATCCAGAGGTAAGTGATGGCTGCAATATATAGAGCTGAAGCTAAAAAAGCCAGCTCTGCTTTATTTTCTGCAAAATTACAGAGTCCAATTAAACTAAGAGTTTAATTTTGACTTCATATTAAAATTTGATAGATAGTATCTATTGGATTTAACCATGAGTTGAACATGTTGAAAGTGTTAAACTGGGTTTAGGTTGTTTGAAGTTCTTTTAAATATTTTTTAAATTTTTTATTTATACATTTATTACAATATGCCAAAAATCTGATAAAATATATACAAATAAACTTATTTTTCAAACACCAAATGCCATACACACTTCAAATTTAAATTTCTTTATTGAACAAATATCTGGTTTTTAGGTTAAAATTTATTCTTCTATAACTTATCCATTATTGTGGGTTGACTTCTATACAAAAATGATTTGCACTTTTTCTGCTCCTACAAACCGATCAAAGTTATAAAAGAATTTATAACACTGAAAATCAAATAACTATTTTCAGAGAATTGACCTTAGTTTAACCTTTCAATAGGTAGATTACAATACTATCAACAGGGTGGATTTTCCTGATAATATGAGTTTTTATCAAATAAAAATGAAGATGAAATGCAATCATTGTTCAATCTTCCATGGGGAAAGTTCTTTTATAAAAATTTTACTAATATACGTCCTGGATAATGTGGTGATAGTATATTTAAATTTAAATTTATTTTCCTATGTGTATCCTTGTGAAGATATTCCATTGTCAGATTTTGCTATCAAAAATGAAAATAAGGAGGCTTTTGTACTTAGAGACAGAAAGACTAGATATTGAAAAGATTCATCTTTTTAGAAAAAAAATATACATTTTTAAACATTGAAGCATGAAAATGAATATTGCCCATAGGGTGCTGTCAGTTTTGATATTTAATATATGATTAAAATTTGAAAACATTTTAATCTAGAAATTTTGAGATGGATCAAGAAGTATTACAGAACAAAAAAATTAAATGCAGAGCTTTTTAGGCTAATAAATATGCATCAGAAATAAAAATTAAAAATTTTGCAGTTCATATTGACTACAGTCTAACTTTGGTAGCTCAGAACTCAAATGGCTCAAACGCCATGTGAAGCTCCAACTTCTTTTTTGAGGTATTCAGTATTATTGAAATAAATTCTGAGGCTTATTTTTCAAACAGTCCTTTGACTGGTCCCTTCTGAAGTTGGACTCCTCAGTATTTATGGAATGACTAAAACAACATGTCAGTTGAATTCTGTAATAATATGTTTACACCTGATACATTGCATAATTTTTACCACACAAATAAAATTCCAAAAATTAATTGATACTTGCAATTTTTTTCAAAAATTGAATATATTATCTTGTTATATAAAGTGCAAAAGTATTTGCACCATGCAAGCTACTGGATATAAAAATCATATTTTTAAGTTCACACTTCTTTGTTTATAATGGGATTTATTACTTAATTTCATAATTGAAATATAAAATATTATTATTTAAAGTTATTTTAACAACAGTTAAGCATGTGTGAGGAAAATTAGTTTTCATTTGAAACAAACATATCCAGTAACCCTCATTTTGAAACAGTTATCAATTCATTTAACTAAAACCCATTTAAAAACAAGATAAACAAAGACAAGCAAGAACCAAAATAAAGATTTAAGTTGAATAAGGAAACAATAGTTTTGTTGGGAATTAATTTTATGCCTGATGATTTTGTTAAGTGGCAAATTTGAGCATGAATAAACAGTTTTACACTTGTTCAATGGCAGAGAAATATTATTGTCCAAAATTGGGTAAACTTTAAATGATTTTTGAACTGGAAAAATGGATAAATGTTCAATATTTGGATCCAATGCCAATTCAGATAGTTAAAGATCATGGCTTTAATTGCATTATCAGTCAGGATTAAAGCATGGATCAAATTGTTTACAACAAATTGAATGAGAATTGAATATAAATATAACACCTCTTTTGATGAATAATAATAAAAACATATACCTGTGTTTTTTGTTAAGGGCCCCCTCCCCAATAGGTCAGTAGGTAGGGGAAAAAATTTAACTTCGCCTACATGTAGTTTCTTCAGGGTATAAACTTTTGACTTTAATTTGCTTTTTCAAAAATTGAATAAAAAACAAGGGTCAGTCGGATCATTGAATATACATTTTTTTTAGGTCTGCTCCTATACTTGTACAAATTTAGAACTGGAAATATTTGTAATCATCAGAAATTGTCTAGATGATTGTGTTCACTGTGTCCCTATATCATTTGAGAAAAATTTGATATTTTTTATTTATAGTCCTGATGATATCTATGCTAAAATTGAATTTAAGTTGGATATAAAAAATCTCTAATGTCCATTAAGCAGCAAGATATTGAGCACATTAAATATTATAATACGATCATTTTCATAAATTTAACAGCCATTTGTTAAATAAATGGGTGTACATCTGGGAAATTTATTCTTGGTCACAGTTTTCTTATTTATTTCTTTTTTTAATATAATGTGGTCAGTATGAAAATAAAATTATGGATGTGACTAATGACTGTGGTGTAAACTTATAATGGAAAACCAATAAAAAGAAACAAATACATATGGTGATTTTAAAATTGTCAGGTGGATTCATGCAATAAACTGTTAAAAAAAGATATTTTATAATGATTATTATTGAAAATATCTCTTTTTAGCAGTTTTTTTAAAAGATCTTCATCAAATTGAAATAGACCTTATGCAGTTTGCAATGAAATGTGTTTACCTAGCATTAGTAGCAATAACATAATTATCTTAAAACATATATGGGTTAATTCAGGATACAAACTTCTACATTTACAGTGCTCGTTGATTTGGAAGGTCCATGGCTTTCATATATTTTTTACCATGATGACCTTGTTTTAGCGTTTATGTACAAGGTATATGTGAGGTTTCTATATGACATTGCTAAAATTGACAAAAATTTGACAAAAAAATATTTGAAATTTTTAGCCTTGTTTATCATCATTCATCATGCAGAATTTCTTTTATAAATAAAATTTCTAACATTCATATTTTTTTTTTCAGCATCCAGTTAGGAGACCAGCAGATAACCATAGCGACACTTCAGGGGAAACTCTTCCAAGTGATAGTGGTCGGGGTAGCCTAGATGATGATCATCACAACATGTCAAAATCTAACCAATCAGGTTGGTACTTTGCAGATTGGTTTATATGATTCAGTGTCAAGTTTGAAATCATTGATGGTTGCCCTTTAGGTTTTGAAACAATTTTAAGTTGGGGAATTGATGAAATTGTGTTGTATTTGTCATTAGTATAAATTTGTGACTGCCATATCCCATATAATGCCAGAAATTCTGAAAACAATACAGTTTACTCCATTTTAATGCAGGTATCATATCAAGTTTAAAAGTGTTAGAAAATTGCATAAACTGTATAAATTTTATCAGGCATTTTAATTTATTTATTTCTTCTACATAAAAATAGTTATGATTCTTTTGTAAAAATGTAATAGATCATGAATACCAATTAAAAACAAACAAGATACACAGATTGGATTCATTAACAAATGCTTTGTTTTTATTTCTATTTCAGAAGATTTAAGAAAATATCTTTTACATCCAAGCCAACAAGGACGGAGGGGTACTCCACCACACAAACAGAATTTACAGAACCTTCCCTCATATACTGTAAATAAACTAGGGCCTTCTAGCCCATATAAACAGACAAATATGAGCAGTCCACGAGAGGCACCAAATCATCCATTTTATGAAAATGTTCATTCAAATCATCAAAATCATCGATTACCATATAGTGACAGAGATCACATCTCATATGGACATTTTCAAAAAGGACTTCATCAACAGCAATTTTTGAATGAAACAATGGACAGTTTAAATACAGGTTACGATGATGACGATAACACGACAACATCAGGAAGTTACACAATCGAGGCCGATGATTTCCCGATGGAAATTATGCTTGAAAAATGCCATGATGTGATTGTTTGAAGACTTTCGTCAGTCGAAAAATTCATTATCTGGTGCTCTAGTCATTTGCATATTCACTTAATGAAAAACGAAAATTAAAACCGTTGAGATTTCAGACTAACTTTTTCAAGTGCTATTATATTATACAATTATAAAATATATAATAAATTTGAATGCTTTAACTTTTATTGTTGATTATTTCAACTGAAATGTGTGATATATATTTGAAAATTTAAATTAATTAAATGTATTTTTATTGGACAAACAAAGGTCATGTGATTAAATGGTAGCAGTTTTTAATATTTCAAATTGCCTGAGTTCATTTTGGAATGTTCAGTGATGAAAATTATAATTTGAAATTATTTCTGTATTTTAGAGTTACATCATATCATAATTTAATCTGACAATCAAACAAATAAAATTAATATTCAGCATTTTTCTGTTATAATTTAAAATTCATAACAAGTTCATTCAATAAAGTGTTCATTTTACATTGTGTCTTGCAGAGACATGTCTATTGGTGAAAATTTCTCTGTATTAAGCATGAATTTCCATTAGAAAAAAATGTATGACAAAAATGCATCCAATTTTTTTCAATATCTAATTTTTTTACTTTTACAATGAAGATACTTGAAAGCTATTTTGATTAAGTGAAAAGCAATACCAGGAACATAAGAGTTAATAAAATATCACATACAAATTAATCATCCTTTTTGTTTATTACATTTGATACTTTGTTGTTACTTGTTGCTTTTAAATGACTTTATACTGATATTGTTGATGAAATAAATATTATATATAAAACCTTGACTATCCTGTTTATAATTACTGCCTAGGTTACTTGTCTTGTTACAAAGTCACAAAAATGAGACATTAACATTTATTCCAGAGCACCTGAACTCACCCTGGTTTTGTCAGGTTCCTGTTACTCCAACTTAAATTTTCAGTGTAGTGTTGTGTTTTCTATGTTTGTCTTTTGTTTCATTTTGTTGACCACGGTCTTGTCTGTCTTCCACTTAATGATTTCTGTCTGCTCCTTTGGTATCTTCAAATTCTTTTTACCTGTCTTGTTGCTACAAAATTACAAAAATGAGACACTAGCATTAATAATGGATGGTGGCAGCAGCTAATTTATTCAGATATAAACATATCCAACTGCTCATCTGTCATATTCATGTAACTGGAAATTCATAAAGTTTGACTCATCTTCCTATTTCTGGCACAAGAGTATAGATGGGGGTGCTTTGCACACAGTTAAGACTTTTGAATATTTGTTATTAACCTATTTAAAATTTGGATCATATCTTTCTGACATATATTCCATATACTTTCAGTTAAGTATGCCCTTAACCTCATTTCCATGGTCCAGTGATTATTGTTAATATTAAAACAGGATGTCCATGAGACAGCCATCCACCAAATAAACAGCTGAAATTCAACTTCTATTGGTTCCATTACAGCCTTCAACAATGAACAGAATCCATAAATGGTAAAAGGCCTCAAATATACAAAATGTGAAACTATTAATAAAATATGACAGTCCAATAGATGTTTTGAAAAAGGAGAATGAATACATGTAACAATAAACATGTAAACAGCGACAACCACTGATCTACAGGTTCCTGGATTATGACAGGCACATTAAGTATGTGACAGGGTTAAACTAGTTTGGGAGTGCTCAACCTTCCCTCTTACCTAGGACAGTGGTGTGACAAAACAAAAATAAACAATATACAATTAAAACTTAACACTTGCATGAGATTGATACAGAAAACAAATACATAACAAGTAATACAATAAAACAAAAGTACCGACCTCGAAAGAGTACTCAGTTTCTGTCTGCTAGTTCAAATCCTAAAAGCAACTGATTAAAGTTTATATGCTTATAGGTCTCCACAAGCCCTTCACAAAGGGTAAAATACCACTCCTTGTGTAAAGCTCTAAATTGCCCAAAATAAATAATCGTGAATGCGTAGATGTCAGTTTCTAATTAACTATGGCTGATTGGTCAACAATTGTTGTTCTAAATTCATTGGTGTCAGTATGTTCTTGATCTCATTTTAACTCTCCAGAAAATAAGGTCCCATATATATATGTATCCAAAAGGTATTTGGGGATTTTAGCTTTGTGTTCCGTCCGTCTGTCAGAAAATCAGTTTTCTACACTTCTTGCTATTTTGTACAATGCTTAACCATGGCAAGTTACAGATAAGATTTAAATTTTATTCAGGTCAATTAATGTTTGGCTGAGTTATGGTCTTTGAACATAGAAAAGTAGTGAAATCCTCACTTAATAAACTTTTATTTCAAAGTGATGGCATGTTCATCTTTGAAACCTTTTTCTACTTTTTTCCTTTTTATAATTTAAATCAAAAAAAATATTCAGAGAAATTTGACTTTTCGTCCAAAAAATTATACATAATTATGATCCCACTGCTTTCCGTTAGGGGACTAGGTATTGTCATGCAATATGATCCAGCCTTGTTCATTTTTTGGTGTACTTGTTAGTCAACCATTTGCCATTTATCCACGATATCATCTTCCTGCTTAGGCATGCATGTGTATCTCAGATGTCAACAAGATCTTCATGATGTGTTGATATGTTCTCAGTCTTGCTTTATGTCGGAAATACAGTACAGCAGTAAAGCAACACAGTGAAATTGCTATATTTATATCTGTCTATAAGTAAAACAGATGATACATGTATAGAAAAAAAAAACAGAATTTGGTTTGATATCATTCAGATTATTAATTTTTGTCATTGCCCTGATTGTGTGTTCAAATTATCGTTTTTGTCAGTCCTTAGTTGCTTGTTACAGTTTTTACACAAGTAAGACATTTGTTTCCACATTTTTATTAGCTCCACTGACATGTTGTCTTCATTTTTTTTCATCCTCTCTGAACCCATGTCTAGTTGAGATTTGCACCTTTAAAGACACTCACCACATTGGCCACTTTCTAATCCGGTAATAGCCAGCTCAGGTTGAAGCACCGTGGAAAGCCTAAATGGTATTGTGGACAACCTCCTGGTAGAGAGAATGAATAGCTTGTTTAGATGTTGCTTCGCCACTCTACAGGGAAATATTTGTCTTAATCTGGGAAACGGATATTCCATACCTTCCATTCAGATTGGACGTCGACAGTAAAGATTCTTGAGTGGTGACTTCAACCTTGGATCAAAAGGCACAATTCCCAGCTTCAACAGGGGAGCAACGCAAATGTTTGCACGGTCTCTGTGTCAACAACTGAGCGGGAGAGTCAATCGGTTGCTTCACTGAACGACAAAGCAGAGAAATGGAAAAAAATCATCACAAATAGAATAGAATCACCAACACTAGTTATTTTACAATGATTAATAGCACTCGTTTGAGATAGGACACATCCTGTATATCTCAAAACAAAGCATCACAATGAAAATATTTGAGTTTATTGGGTATATGGAAAATCTTTCATTTTTGGAAGAGAAGAGTGTCGTGGAGTGGTTAAATCTGGAGCACAATATAAAACTAGTCATGATCATCTTAAATGATTAAACTTCGAGTACTTTAAAAACAGTAACAATTTGAAAATAATATTTTACTGTTAACATAATACATGTTACGCATGTTGTAATTTATGAGAGATTTTTTCGACAAAAAGAGAAGTTTTTGACCGAAACAGGATAGCAGACGACAGTGAGATAGACATCATCTTTTAAAAAATACTTTGATAGGCAACCATCATTTCAAAATTATATGTATTCAAATTTCACCCCCAATTATGAAATATCTATTAATTGATTACTTATTGAAAGATTCCAAATACCTATCAAAGAATGTTGTACAGAAGAGAGCATAAATACTCTCATTATGTCGAAAACGATATTGACGAAGCATGACTTCCCATGAAGCTAAAGATTTAGGCATCATTCTCAAATATCTATCTTTTGTATGAACGCCGCGTTTAGATATTTGACTATTTTTTTCAATACTAATAGTGAAATATGAGTATGATAAAACAAGACTTCAAAGCACACACATTTTCTTCAAAATCTCGTTTGGTTTTTATATTTCGTACATGTACGTCCAAATGATATGTAACAGGTGTAATTTGCAATGAACTTTCAATCTGATGTCCAAATGCCATACATCATACATGCTCCAACTATTTTAAAGTTATTATAATAAATTTATATGGAAACAGATTTGTTTTTTAATATTTTAGCTACACGACCAGTGTTTTCTAAAACCAAAGACATCCCACATAAATGCATAAAATAAAAAAGCGCTGAGTTTGGAGTAAATCTATAATTATTACACATTTAGAACGAAAAAAGCATCCTTTTGCAATTTTCGACATATTTCAGGAGAGAAATACGGTATGTGTGGCCCTACCCTTTAATATACTACTTTAAATGCCTAATATTTAGTTTTATATTATTAGTTAGTTCCAACTAACCTATTATGTTTAAAGAATAATAGTTAATAAACGTATACCGCGATAAAACAATAACATTGGTCATCAAATCATGGCGGCTGGATGCAAACAGCTTTGGAACATATTGATAAGTAACAAAAAATTTCTTCAAAACTTTTAATTTGGTTCTTTTGTATTTTGCATTGACCCGACAGGGAGAAGAGAAGAGGAAGCAAGCGAAAGACAACCGAAGAGCAAAAGAAAAGGGGCAGCTCAACAGACAAGGCTGAACAAAACGGAAGATGACACACAGTAAATATACATGCAACTATGAACAATGTGAACCCAACAATAAACTCGATGGTGAAACCAATATGGTCCGGAAATGCTTACATTTTACATTACTCTTTAAAGATACCTTTTTCCAATTCGGTATTAGGCATTTCAAGGTAAATGGGGAGGCCAATCGGATTTCAATCCCAGATGGAGAAAGGAAATCATGTTTATAGATAACTCCACAACTTCATATGAAAAGATCCATTTTCATCTGTGAAACGGATATTCCATACTGGCCGACAAGATTGTGTTGTCGACCGTAAAATTTCTGGAGTGAAAAAATATGTTTTTTAACATTTTTATAATGTCAGCTGCCTGTGTATTTATAAACAGGTTATGTGGTACGATTGTCTACAAGCCAAACGTCCATGGCAAAACGAATAAATAACAAACAACTAAAGGTTTATTTTGTGTCACACCATGAACAAATTATGTTTTGGATTTACCGATAACCCTTTTCTCCGTTATATTTTTTATGGAATGGTCCTCACATATAAATATAGGACATGTGGTCTCCTCCAAAATTGTGCCCGACATCCCCGCCTACGAACCAAGATGGCTGCCACAGTCGTACTCGGTTTAACATATGACCCTACAGGAAATTCACCTGAAAATCTTCATGTCTATAACTACTGAGTCAATTGCAAACAAACCTAGATGGGATGGTCTTCACATGGTTCTCTACCTAAATTGTATCCGGTGTCACAGTCCACCAACCAAGATGGCCGTCACATCCAAATTCAGTTTAACAAAGAACCCTTTCACTTCAAAATTTACTTGTCTGAAACTACTTGACAAATTGCAACCAAACTTTGGTGGAATGGTTCTTACATGTAGCTCTACCGAAATGTGTCCGGCATCACAGCCAACCAACAAAGATGGAAGACACAGCCGAACTTAATTTAACATAGAACCTTATAGGAAATTTCCCTAGCTGAAAATCTTCTTGTCTGCAACTACTGAGTCAATCAATAGCAACTAAACCTCTATAAGGATTAATTAGCACTCAAGCTAGGTTTAACCTATGGCAATTATATAGAAAATCCTCAGCTAAAACTGCTTTATGAATTATTTTTTTTAAATGTTTATACAGCAAAGTTCTGCAGCAATGTATGAACTTCTACGACTATTTTTCAATATTATTTAAGAATTGCATAGTAGTTGGCAAAAATCACTTGGTAATTGAGGTTCATTCGTGCTTACCTGTACTTATAGTCGTTTTTGCCTGAACAATTTTCCAATATTTATACAAAACTGTACACTGATTTTGTTTAATTATACTTCCAGGTAAAATGTATATGAGAAAGATAAGTGATAGGAGGGCATACATAATTATATTACAAATCTTATGTTTGAATTTCAGTTGCAAATTCGGAACAACAACACCTCGGGAATTTCATGAAATTTTCCATAGGCTATAGGGGCTCATAATATTTAATGGGATTCTTTTTGCATGGTCCTCTACCAAAATTGTATCCGACATCCCAGCACACCAACCAAGATGGCCACCACAGCCGAACTTAGCTTAACATAGAACCCTATGTGCAATCCACTGGAAAATTTTCTTGTATGAAACTAATGGACCAATTGCAAGCCTACTTTGGTGGACTGGCTCTATACCAAAATTGCAAAATTGTATCCGAAATCCCAGCCCACCAACTAAAATGGCCACAACAGCCGAACTTAGTTTAGCAAAGGACCTTATGGGAAATCCATTTGAAATACTATTAAATTCAACCAAATTTGGGTGGAATGGTATTTATATGGTCCTCTACCAAATACACTCTGGCATTCCCAACAGCTAACATGTTAGATGCCAAAACCCACTTTCTGGTGGAAAAAAGGAAAAACAGCTTATTTCTGGAATTTGAAAAACGGGTTCCTACGTACCCGAATTTCAAATGAAACGGTGTCTTTTGCCGTTTGGAAACATCTTTGTTGATTTTTTTTTTCAAAATAAGGTTGATTGATTGATTGAATGTTGCCTAACGTCCAGTGACAAGTATTTCATGCATATTCAGGACGACAGCATATTAATGAATGATGATGATGAACCCTGCTTTGTACTAGACCGACACGCTGAGCCGGATTTTTAACGTGCTAG
>JAULBM010211341.1:0-17260 GCA_032357055.1 Geukensia granosissima
TCATGATGACGTCCATAAAACTTTAAGAGGGATGACTGTAACTTAGGCACAACATACCCTTGATTGAGCAGCTTTTTAGTCAGGAGCCGGGCCCTATCTATGAAGTCGCTATATATATCACAAGCTCTTGAAGGTTTATATTCGATGCTGTTATATTTATTTATTCATTTTCATCGACTGTAGTAATTGTTAGTCCGTTAAGGTTCTTATCTATGACCTTTTTAAGTGTAATCATACGAATAGTATTGAATACTTAATGCTCTTCATTTACACAGAGCTTCAGCGCTTTGAATTTTTTTCATCTATTTTGTAAATTTGACTATTCGTTTTGAGATTGTTCTGTATTTGAGGGCGATGCACTTTACTTGGGTCTCTCGCATAGGTGTCAATCTTAAATAGACATAGTGTTGATTTCAGAAAGTACAGGTGCCTAAGTATTATTAGAATATGTGTTCTTTTTTATAGTTATTGATACAGATTAATTCAATGGATTTTTCTGACATAAATTAACTGCTTGGTTAAATAAGTTAATATTTCTACAGAATAGACTTACATTTATAACCGTATATTGTTATGTTTGTAACAACGTATCTCCCTCCAAGATCCACCATCCATTGTTGCCAATTTAACGCGTCATTTCTATAACAATGAGACTTGTCACCATCAACAGAGCTGCTCGATGGAAATCCCAAATCATAGTTAGTGTCAACATTTGTCTTCTTCTTAAATGCAATATTTAATCCTGGAAACAGAAAATATTTGCACTTTATGTCATATTTGCTATTATTTATTGCACTCTTAAAGACGTTAACATAAGTAAGGGCGGGTTAAGAACAAAACTTTACGACAAGAGAGCTGACTTTGATTTTCCGATTGTAAACTTCCGTTCATGTCTAGCTACATTCAGTCGCACCTGCATACGGAGTGTTTATCTCTCAGTTGAAACGCTACTACAGGGCTTGTGCTTTCTATCATGAATTTATTGATAGAGGGTTGCAGTTGACTAGAAAACTACCGAGCCAAGCGTTTCTCTTGGAATGATTAGAGTCATCACTCCGAAAGTTTTTCGGTCGCTATCATGATTTGGTTGACCGGTACGAAATATCCATTTCATAGATGACAATGGGTATCTTCCGACTGTCATGAATACAAATCCTTTTCTTAACCGGTTGTGACTAACATCGATTGTGCTTTGACTACTGAGTAACACGACGGGTGCCACTAGTGGAGCAGGAGTTGCTAACCCACTGGAGCACCTGAACTCACCCTGGTTTTTTGTAGGGTTCGTGTTACTCCAGCTTTAGTTTTTAGTGTAGTGTTGTGTGTTTTATGTTTGTCTTTCGTTTCATTTCGTTTAGTTTAAACATATTCTATTTACTCATAATAAGTAAAAAGGATCTGACACAAGTTAAAGCCAACTTAGATCATTTTCATTTTGTTTGCCATGGTCTTGTCTGTCTTCCGACTTAACGATTTCTGTCTGCCCTTTGGTATCTTCGAATTCCTTTTACTTAAATTGTCTAATGTCACAATAATTTTGTGAAAAACTGTTACCGGTTGTATATATAAAATGATAAGATATGAGGTAAAAATTTTCAGAGCCTCTACAAGGCTTTCAACAAGGGTGGAATACCACTCCTTTCGAAAGCACTAAATCGCCCCAAATGAAAAATCGTGTATATTTAAAACAATACTGCTCTTACCTGAATATTATCAAAAATGTACATTTAACACATCAAACACAAAGACAAACACATGACCACCTATCGACTTGGGATAGACAAATGAGACATGTGATGTTAAACTTGTTAAGTGGGATTCTAACCCTCCCTCAACGAGTAGTCAAAGGAAAAATCAAGGAAAACAAAATCAGTTACAGACAAACTATAAAAATCAAACAGAAAGTCATGCAGTCCGACTAGAGAGTACCTTAATTACAATTAATATACTTAACAAAAACACGTGCAAAAAGATACAACTCTAATGAGTGCTCGCAGTTAATGAAAGCAAGCTCAGTGTTAGATTCCTAATGATAAAATATCAAGCCTCCCAACACGAAATTTCATTAAACACAGTATAAGTCTGAAGATTTAATACTGTCAATAAACGTGAAGAAAGACAAGATGGGTGCAATGCCAAATGTATTAATATTTGTATAATGATGCAGTCACTATATTAATATCTGTACCGAAAAAAACAAATTTTTATGTCTAGACTACTCCTTCAACTTTTACCCCTTGTGGATAAGTTTGTTTAACGGAACGGTGAGATTCAAGGGATCATCTTTAAATTTGTATGATTTATATGTAATCTTTCAATAAAACGTTGTATATGATATTCCTTGTTTTTTCAAAACTCTACATTTGTCGCCGTATTTTGTATTAAATCGATTTCAAAATATTAAAAAGGCCTAAGAAGGTGGTGAAATCTGTATCACTGCTACAAAAGTTAACCCGTAAGATATATATTGCTATCGGTAAAATCAGAAACTTTGGTTCAAACACGGGCAAATCGAAGTAGTTGTGAAATGTTAACCCCATACGAAGTGACTAAAGGCACATCCCCATAAAAAACGGAAAGGTAACTATAGGATAAGAAAAATCGTCCCTTTTATCATAAATTTTTGTGTATAAACAACCCTGTTCAAGTTTTAAATCCAAATCTAAAAAGGGAGTGTGCTCATTACTGGTATTAGATTTATTCAATGTAAGTTCTTTAGGATAAACTTCTTTTCCAATTTTTGAAACTCTGGATTATTTAGAGCTAAAACATCATCAACATATCTAAAAGTATTATTTAACTGGTCCCATTAATCCTGTTTTGAATGGTCTTTCTGAATTTTGGTCATAAACTATGATTCATAACAATAAAAAAATATATCTGCAGTGAGAGGAGTGCCCATTAGTATCTGTCGATATACCTTGTTGCCAAAATATTATCAAGAAGAAGTTTGACCGCTGTTATCATGTCAGATTATGTCCAACAAGTGTATTTGTTAGACGATTTAAAAGGAATTATATTTATTGCAGCATATGTAAGAATGACCAATTGTTTAGATATGAAAAATGTTTCCTTATTAAGCTTTTGTGGTAAAGTGGTACAAATAGGAGAATATCATAACTGTCTATTGTAGAAAATGAAATCTAGACAGACTTTAATTGTCTAAAACATCTAGTGATTTTTTACGCTCCAAAAGTAATTGTTAGATGAATTTTCGTAACATTTATTACAGAAGTTTACAATTCAGACATTAGTGGTACTTAATTTACTAGACGCAGAAATGAACCAGTATTTCTATGGAGTTTTCTGAAGTTTATGAAGCCAGTTCATTGTAGAAACTTTCATATTTTCAGATGCGAGACGCAGCCTTTAATTGGGTGTTAACATTATCTTGTTCACTAACGATCTTTTGTTTTTGTTTTAAGTTTGTAGCTTGGAAGGTGTTCTAAATATGAATTTCATTGCGGAAGACCTCTATATAATACTTTCGAATTTATAATGTTTTGTCATTATAATTTCTCTAACACACACACCTACTGTGTAAGGGGACAGAGGCATGGAATCCACGAACTACTTTTCAAAACCGGAGTGGGATCAGGTGCTCCGGAAAGGGAATATTTCAGCACAATTATTGCACTTTGAGGCTTATTTTGCCAATTTTTGCCTTTATATTTATATACATTTATTCTGTTGGTACGGCACGACGAGGAGTCACAATTTAAACCAGATTTTGGACATTTTAGCCCTTTGAAAAATACTTTGAATTATACAAAATGCTTTATGATCTCTTTTGCATTCACCCCATATCTCCTTTTTTTATCTTTGTGAAAAATTCACAGATAAAAACCTGTCTGAGACAAAGATTAAGTTGCTTGTACCTTATTTTAAACTACAGACTAAACTGATGAAATTTTGAAATTTGCATTGAAGTTCATATACTTAAAAATCCGGCTCAGCTTGTCGGTCTAGTGAAGACTAGGGTTCATTCATCAATTAATATTCTCTCGTCCTGAACTGTACCTGTCATCCTTAATATCATCGAAACATACAACATCCTTCTAAATCTTACTTAATCTGACTTAATAGATACCATTAACAATACTAACTTGAAGATATCTTTGCAGTTGATAAGCCGGAGTTTTCTTAATACGACAATACAGTTTTCCCTAGAGAAGTTGAATACAACTAATCAGGACAGCAACATTTGTCAGTTTCTGATTGTAAATATTTCGGTTTCTCAAGTTAAAATCAAAACAAAAACACAGAAAAAGAAAAACGATTTCTTATTTCCTGTTGTTAACTTTAACTTCCGTATTCTTAAAACGTCAAGTGTATGTATTTCTCTACATCTCCGTTTGTGCCGTTGTATGCAACGATGATTTAGATTCAACTGAACGTTATCTTTGTGTAGAAAGCAAATTAAGTCAAGGATTTGTTACTGTAAATTAATATATAAATAGTTGAAAAAAAAACTAATTAAACCAATTCTATCCTAAAAATAAAGATATAATTTTAAGTGTATTTGGTACCTGGAGAATTTTAATAAAAGACACCACATCCAAGCTTTTTGGAATTGTGATAAGTAATCCTCCTGAATTTAAATACAACCCATTGGAACTGATCCGCTCAAATAAACATATGTTATAAAATAATGGTTATTTTTATCACAATATTTTAAGTCCAGTATAGAATACCCATGTGAGAGATCAAAAGTGCATATTCAAAGAGAGAAGAAAATTTGAAACAAAATCAAAGGGAACAAAGACATGGAATCCACAAACTCCTTTACAAAATCGGAGTGGGATCAGTTGCTCCGGAAGGGTAGTCACCCCATGTGTTGTGCGCAACACCCGTAGTGAAATCCTGAAACTCTAATCCGGATAAATCTCAATCAAAGAAGAGGTCAATTTACTGTTGTATTACCCGTAACAGGTCCATAACTAGGTAAGATAGACCATATCGATCAATAAATTCATGATGGCGGCCATATAATTTAAGGAGGGACGATGTCAAAATCCTTCTTGAAGTAATTTATGCAACAACAGCAATGCACTCTTAAGAAAATCCTGGTACTTGAAACACACACGGGAGTATCGGATCAACCGCAAAACATAAACTCCATTGGCAGGGGAATCAAAAATATTACCACATAAATATGGGAAGTTTACAATAGAAAGTTGAAGTCATCCCGTTTGTCGTAAATCTTGGAAACTAGTTTTCCCCTCTTCGTCCATTTCGAGGAATAAATCTAATTATGAGGAAGATTTTGTTGAACCTGTGGTCTCCTCAATTTCTAGTTCGCTAGGATATAATTGGTCGAGATGCTAAAAGGATTATTAAATGACAAAACATTAACGATATAGCTAAAAGTAAAATTACACGATCTGTCCAATTTCGTTTAATTATTTCGCGAGAGTGAATGAATTCTCCTTCATACGAATACATAAACAAGTCCACTAGTAGGGGCGCACAATTTTTTCCGATGGGAATGCCAAAGGTCTGTTGACAAACCCACCTGACAATTTCTAGAAAAATGTTGTCAATAAGAAAATCCAGCATTTTGAGAAAATCACCTTCACTGTATGTATTAGAATAAGTGGAGGGTTCTCTTACAACGTAAACATATTTACCTAAAACCAGATATTTATATCTTTTTTTGTTTGTTTAAAAAAAACACTGATTTATCAATTTCTTAAGACGGTCTTTTAGTTGTAAATGTGGAATCGTGGTATTAAGGGTTGAAAAGTGAAACGTTTGAATATCTGTACAAAATAATTAAGAACCGGATTTGAGGTATTGACGTAGATCTTTCGAATTTTTTAATATCCAATTTGATTTACAACTCTTGTGGAGTACGCCTTATCACAAAACGCTTGAAGGCCTTCATTGACTGTCGACAGAGTAGTTGTAAGTAATTGAGAAAGAAGCTTGGTGGAGCACCCGGATGAACCCGCTATATATCTTTCATTATATGGACACTTTAGTAGTTTTGGTTTCCAGAATAAATAAGCAAGATCCGACTCGTCTTCTTTGGTGTCAATACTAAACGAAGACAGAACCGATCTGTGGTGAACGAGGATTTCTTCTTTAGAAAGTGTATTAGGTGTATATGTTGGGTTACCAGATGTGTCGTTGATGCGAAGCTCTTTTATCAAGCAAACAAGCTAGTGTTTTTTTACAAACAAATACAATGAGGGTTTATCGGCTGGAACAACAACAAATTTTTCATGGATGGCGGACAAGTTCTTCAAGATTGCAGGGTCCTGGAAAACTGAAGGTGCTCAACGACCGTCGACCCTTATTATTTTTAATCCGAATCTAAAAAATGATCTGACAGTCTAGGACAATCCAGAGAGGTGTCAACCTCTACCTTTTCTCGTCTAGCATATTCCTCTTAGTCCACCAACAGCTTGAAGTTTTCTTTCCAATTAATTGGATTCGGCACTCGGTATTTAGGACCTTTTCATAGCAATTGTCGTAGCTGTGTAACAAAACTTGAGGTAACCGGCAATTATGTGGCCAGCGAGACTTAAGTGGAATACTTAATACATAGGGGTGGAATACTAGAATCCATTTCCAATCCGGTATAAGCCAACAGCATAAAGGGAAGGTGATGAAAACTTTAATATGGGAAAACGAACATCTTATTTTTGGTTTACTCTGGAACTTCACAGGAAAATATCTGTCTTGATCTGTAAAACGGATTTTCTATATCGACCGACAAGGTTATGGTGTAAAACAAGCAGTACAAGTGATGACTGCAACCGAGGAGAACATATTTCTGTTTTCATCAGTTTTTTTGTGTAAAAGTCTAAGCTCTGTCAAGAAATTTGTGGTATCAAACACGTACTCTTGAGAAACATATTGGCTTGGAGATGTATTCGCCATAAACCGGACCAGCTGGATTGTTATTGAAGAAGAACAGTTGACCAATGGAAGTCTTAGTAATTACGTTGGACATATAGTTTTATATTAAAACCTCGCTATTGTCTAATTCAAAATAAAGATCGAGGTATTGTTTCTTTTATTCATTTGGGGAGATGATTTTTATTATGAGTATGATAATATTTAAATTTAACGAACAGTTTATACAAAAAGTAACAAATTTAATAAGCAGATTAAAGAAAATTAAGCACAGATATAATACCTCTAACAATAAAAGTTATGATTTACATATTCCGGAATTAATTTTCCTTAATCTCTTACTTGTGTTTGAATAGATACTCCTTGTCAAGGTTTTTAATTACTGCGCTAATTTTTTTTAATCTGCTAATTGAAAATGTTGAATTTGTCACTATAGAAACTGTTTAGTTTATTAATGTAAATATGAAAATCAAAAGACTTTGGGTAAACATGGTGAATGTTAGAGAGACTGCACTCCAACCACGAGAAAAAGAGAGGAGAGAACGTTTACAAATCTTGTGGTTTTCACAAGGCCTTCAACTTGGGTGGAATACCACTCCTTGTTAAAAGCTCTTAACCTCCCCCCCCCCCCCAAAAAAAAAAAATAATCGTATATTCGAAAAATAATTTACCTCTTAACTGAATATTATTTAATACAAACCTTAAACCACAACTCCTGAGTGGACAACGGAACATGAGACGTGTGATTGGTAAAACTAGTTAAGTGGGTAGTAAAACCTCCCCAATTAGTGTTCAAAGGGAAAAAAAGAGAAAACAAAAGCAATTATTGTCAAACTTAAAAAATCAAACAGGAAGTCAACTAATCCGTCTACAGAGTACGTTAATTGCAATAAATATACTAAACAAAAAACATGAAAAAAGAAGAAACATCTCTAATGAATGCTCGCAGTTACTAAAGGTCAGACTGAGATTCCTAAAACATCGAGCCTCTCGACAAGAGATGTCATCAAACTCAGTATATCTGACGATTTGATACTGTGTTCAATAAACGTGACGAAAGACAAAATTGATTAATACAATGCAAAATTAATTGATATTTCTGTTTTGTTATAAAAGGAATTCGAAGATACCGAAGGGGCAGACAGAAATCGTAACGTTAAGTCGGAAAACAGACAAAACAATGGCCAACATAATGAAACAAAAGACAACACTACACTGAATATTAAAGCTGGAGAAACACGAACCATACATAATCCAGGGTGAGTTCAAGTGCTCCAGAACGGAAAGCAACTCCTGCTCCACGATCGGTACCAGTCGTGTTACTCAGTAAACAAGCCGGTGTATAGTCACAATCGATCTTAGTCACAACCGGTAAAGGAACGGATTTGTATTTACGACAGTGGGAAGATATTAATTGGGATGTCATTTGTGAAATGGTATTTCGTACCGGTCAACCAAATCATGATGTCGACCGAAAAACTTCCGTAGTGATGACTGTAATCTTTTCCTGAGAAACCCTTGGCTCAGTAGCTTTCTTGTCAGCTACAACCCTCTTTCTATAATTAATGTTTCGTTGTTTGAGATAAGCATATATGAATTACGTACCGAGTACTGAGTCATGATGCATAAAACAATCGCTAATTTATCATGCGTGTTATTCTTTCCATTTTCTATGGGTCAACATTCACGAATTAAGCGTTCATTTTGGTAAACGGCAGCCTTAATAATACCATCTCTGTAATGTTGTTTTTATTCTTGACTCGTTACATTATTATATGCGGGACCAGTTTCGTCATTAATTTCGTAGTTTAAAGCTCATGAAGCATAATAGGGCCACAAAATCGTGTTTCGCGTAAAATGTGTCCTTATTACGTGTGAATGTCCGGATCGTGTGCGTGTTTGTGGGGGTAATGTGTATCGTGCATTTTGTGCTCCAAATCGTGGATCGTCCCAGTCAGGCATGTGAACGTTGTGCAAACATTGTCAAATAATTGAACTGTTGTATAGTGGTTGCTTTTGATTGGCATATGATATGCATATTTAATATGCAAATCTTTCGATTGATAGTTACTGTTTATTATGTTGGATTTAAAAAAAATGTAATGACAGTAAATTCAATAATATAGATAAATATTTGGGAAAATTTAAGGACAATGAAGGCGTGTTCAGTCTTTCTTTGCACATGGTCGGGAATTCCACGCCCATTACATGTGTATGTATAAAGGCTAGCTTAGGTTAAAATTAAAAAATAAAGTAAACGTTATAGTAAAGATTAAATTCGACTGTCATTTTGTGGATGGAATCATGCCACATCACCTATTTATATTGTTTAAGCCAGTTTTTGCAATTGTAGAAGATATGCCCTTTGTTTGTTTATGGGTAATTAATTCAAACACAATCTCAATCTCGGTCAATGGTGATACCAGGTCAAGACTGATAGGGGGTGAAATAGATATCTATCTTAAAATAGACGCGCTCGAATTTAGCGGACACTGCACGGTATTCATTTACACTTCAAATTAGTGACTTGATTATAATATTTTTGGTGCATATATATAATTTTACTTATTAAGTAAAAGAATTCTCACCATAGTCTAAAACTACTACGGTGTATATTATGATAATAACATTGTGTTTAGCAATGACTTCGCAATAGTGGTCAGGGTTTAGGACATAGCGCACGACCCGAAGTCACTGCAAAACACAATGTTATTATCATTATTATGCTGACTGTCCATAACTTTTTACAAGTATACTGGTTATAAACTTGATAATTTATTGAGCTTTAGAAATAACATATAAAGAAATATACAGTGCAGTACATATAAAATCAGTACATTTTATGATTATCTGTTATAGATTACTATTCCGAAATATTATGCTTCTTGTAAGTTTCTCCTTTAATAGTAAGGATAATTCATTATCCGCATACAAAGAAATATTTATCGTTAGCATATTATACCTGAAAAGTATACCTTCTACGCTTTGAAGACTTGGTTTAATAGCTGTGTGTAACCATCAGTCACATGCGATAAGCGGAGCCTACCCATTTTCTATTTATAGTATAACTTCTTTGTTTTGATTGCGGGGTTTAAATACTGTCTGTCAACATCAGTCACATGCGATGGGTGGAGCTTACCCATCTTCTATTCTGTATCACATTTATCTGCGGTGTCAAAAAAAACTAAGATTCTGTCTTGTAAAACCCTCAAGTAGATATATTCCCAAATTTTGGAAGGTTCGGGGAAAATACATTTGATATACACGCCAATATACATGTAAAGATGTAACTTTATGAACAATCATCATCATAAGGATCATAACACTGTGTTTAGCAATGACTCTGCCTTAATTGTGGTCAGGGTTGAGGACATCGTGCACTCCCTTTCGGCTCTTGCACTATGTCCTCAACCCTGACCATCATTTTTGGCAAAGTCATTGCTAAACACAATGTTATTATCATAATATATAAGTCAAAACTCGGAAGCTATGTTAAAACCGGAGCCATTATTTTTTTCACTTACTCTTATATCAATAATGCTTAGTATAAATGCTCAATAGTTATGTTTCTTACTACTTGCCAAGTTTTATTTATTTCAAATATTGTATTTAAATTCCTGAAAAAATGTACATTCTTCTTTAAAACTGAATACATTGAGTTACTTGAAGAGCGAGATTTAGTTTCAGTGGTCATGGTCTTGTCTGTCTTCTGACATAAAGATTTAGGTCTGCCCTTTTTGAATCTTCGAATTAGTTTTATCAGTTTTTTTCCTCTAAAAGTTGAGCAGGACGAGAAAAATTTTTATTTTTAAATTTGGCTTGGCAAAAAATCTCAACCAGGCGATTGATATTGAACGGTCCCTAACTTTAAGTTCTTGACGAAAAAAAATTAATTTTAGCCAATCATGGTGTAAATCTGCCTGTTGTTAAAGAAACGCGTCGCAAAATAGTCGCAAAATAGTCACAAATATATTGTACCATATGTCAGAGTTTGTTGGAACAAGTAAATGGTTACGAAAGAAAAACTGTCTGCCGTATTCTTATAAAAGAGTTTTTATTTTATAGATTGAAAAAGTGCAAGCAAGGTGCAATAATATTTTATAACATTCACCATATATAATAAGCTGCGCAGAGTTTTTAATTCTCTACAGGGATTTTACATTGTAAAATCAGCCATTTTTGCCGGAAGTGGCCCTTTGCACGCACTGGCGCGAGACCGGAAGTACACATTGTCAACGCTGCGTTATAATTGAATTATTAAACTTAGATTAGATCACGTGCAAAAATGGTTTGTGGCATTCAGAATAAGAATTTAAAAGTAAATCTTCTTATTTGAATCGCGGGATAAGGTCCTTAAAAAAGAAATGTGCTCAATTTTTTCAATAACTTTATCTTGGTCAAGCGTAAGCGTTCCACCAAAAACGAAGATGGCCGACCCTCAATGTTAAATCTCCGTAGAGAAATTCAGGGGCAGATAATAGTGTGTAAAACGTTATTGCATAGTGCCTGATATTAACTGTGGAACTTTTTTCTTTTGATTAAAAATTAACATATATATATATGACAAATATAATTCTTACAAATATTTTGGTTTATATAGTCGAAGTGTCTTTGAAATCCAGTGTTACTGTAGTCTGCTAGAGTTCAACTTATGGTATCAAGTCATGCAACGAAATAATTAATACTATTTTTCATTCACAAATGTATATTTCTGAACATAAGAGATGAATACAAAAGAACAGACCAAATTTTTTTGTTTCGCGACAAGACATTTTTCCAGAATTTTGCGATGAAAGAATTGATGCAATATTACATAAAATTTTTAATTCCGAAAAAGATGAATTTCATGCGGTATATCTCACTCAAACGTTTATGGAAATGTGGTAGATTAAGCTCGTAAATTTTAACACAAACCATTGGAACTTCTCAGTTACTTGAATAAACCTTTATATAAATGTTATCTTAAAAAACACTATTTTAAGATCTTCAAATATTGGTATCAACATAGACTCTCTGTTCAATAATTCACATCAAAACTATTATTCGTCTTTATCCAATCATTTTTAAAATTTTTTTTCTACATGTTGTCGATACCTTTTTTTTGGCGCTTGACACCTGGTTTAGCTTTGAATAATATTTTATACTTAATCCAATCGGATGTGTTTTGATTGATGTCGTAGCTTGGGAGTACTAGGTTTTATTATCAACTGTGTTGGAATTTTTAAACAACTGACAGAAACAACGAGTTTTTCTTCGCAGTCGGTACATCTTGTTGTGTATTGTTTTATTTGTTATTGTCTGCGTACTATGTATGGACTCCAAAAGTTAAATATTATAAAGATGGTTGCTCACAAACATGTTCACCCCCACATAATTTATGTACCAACCAGTAATCTAGTGGATTTAGATTGTTTTGTGTTTAATGGTTACTTGTTATGCATTATTTACTTTTTTGGCTGACGATTGTCATATTTGAAAATCATCACATTTTATTTTTGGGCATTTTACAATTTTCCGTAGGGTGTATATGTATCCATAAATGAAGGCCTTGGGGCAAATTTTAGATTTACACGTTTTTGATGGCTGTCCGACGAACAATCATTTTACATTTCAAGGCATTTGTTCAAATTTGGAAAATGTTTGGTAGTCATGCATGGCATTTTAAATCAAAATTTAAAATTCTGATCACGTAAGGTGAAAAAACGTAGTACACCTTATCCCACTCCTGTTTTGTAAAGGAATTCGGGGATTCCTAGCATTGTTCCTTTTGTTTTCGTTTATCTTCTGCTTTCTTGCAAATTTGTCTTGTCTCTTTTGACTATGCACTATTGATCTTTCACATGGGTATTCTACACTGGATGTACAATCCAGTTTTTGTTTTTCGTTGGGACTAAACATTGTTGGTATTTATTCCGCAGGGCATAGAATTAATGCTATTTTTGACTTAGAAAAATGGATAAGTAATGATCTATCAAGATTATTTTTTGTTGGCGAAAAGACATCCTTTCATTTTGAGGTAAATAGAATAAATTTTTTGGCTAAAGGATTTATCCATAATAATAAATGATATCTCTGACCTATAAACACGAATACATTAAGCTCAAATAATTTTGTTAAATGACTAGGTTTTTTTCGAAAATTTGCGGTATTATTAATGAGCTTATAAAAATGACATTTATTACATCAGGGACATAAAGTTCGCGTATTTTATGTCTCTTTCTTCATAAATCATCCGAATGCTTCATTTTGGCCATTATTTTCCTTTTGTCTATATTTAATTATAACTATAATAACAGATTATAGATATCATGAATACAAACGTTTTAAAGTTTCATGGACGTCATCATGATTTGGTTGACAGGTACGATAAACCGTGTCCCAAATGAAAGAGGACCTGTTCTCTTGATGTCCTTCCTCTTACCTGATTTGACATGAGCTATATGGCGGGTGTCTTGCAGGAAGCAGAGACTACCCCCAGTTTTTTGGTGGGGTCCATGTTGTTCATTTGTTTTTTAATTTTTAGGGTTGTGTTTTTGTCGGTTTGGTTTTGTCCTCGTTCTTATCCGGAGTTTGTCAGTACTTTTACATTTTCCCTTTTCCTCGAATATCCCGTTGGTATTTCTTAACACATTTTAAAGGTTAAATAAAACTTCACTTTTTGTGCAAAATACCTTACTATTAAAATCGTCTATATGTAAAATAATACTACTCTTACCTGAATATTATAAACATGTATATGCAACAACAAATAAATCACAAAGACAAATCTTTGGGCACAATTCCTTTTTTCGGACATGAGACATGTGATGGGGATAAACTAGTTAAGAGGGTACCCAACCCTCTCCGAAAGATGATCAAAGGTAAATATCAAAGATTACAAAAATAGTAACCGACTAATTATAAAATCAAACAGAAAGTCACTCAATCCAACTAGAGAGTACCTGAAATGCAATAATTACAATACTAAACAAAATATCTCTCTAATGAAAGCTGGCTTTGTTGAAAGTAAGCTCACTAAATGATTCCTGATAATGAATGCCTTTCAACACAAAATGTCAGTAAACGCAGTATGTCTCACAATTTAAAACTGTGTTGTCAGTAAACGTATAGGAAGACAATATGGATGCAGGATTAGGTTTATTAACACTTGTGTAAGGAACCGATTAAGTTATTAATATCTGTAAAAAACAGTTTTTATTTCTTGAAATCAACGTCGAACTTGCACCAGTTGTAGATATGTTTCTTCGAAGGAAGATTTAGTTCTTCAATTGATATGCTGCTTAATACTGTTTCCATAAAATGTAGGATGTTTTATCCCTTGTCGTATCAAATTTTTGCATGTGCAGTCGTATTTTAGTATTAAATCTTACATCGGTAATAAAATTTTGTAAAAGTCTGGACAAGCTTGTGATATTTGTATCCCTAATGTAAAACTTTAACAGTACGATGTAGGTCAGAAATGGTGTAGTAAACACGGGCAAATTGTGAAAACTAATTGTAAAATATAAACCACATACGAAGGCGCTTAAGGCACATCCCCATCAAAAACGGAAATTAAACCAAAACAAAAGTGCTTCGCAAACGCAGCTTGATACGACCGCAGCCCGCTGAAATGTGAAAGGTGAACAAAAGACCCTTTGGGTTAGTTTGGACACAGTATTTTATTGGAAACAGTAATGTGCTGGACACAGTATAGAGCTGGACACAGTAAAGTGCTGGACACAGTAAATTGCTGGACACAGTGACTCCTCAAAACAAGTGTCACTTTGTTAATTTTTTCATAAGGAATCATTTGGAAAAAACCATCAGAATCGTAAAAGAAATACAAAATTTTCATATTATATAAAATTGAATTCCCCTTCCCCACTACTTTGACCCCTTTTAGCTCGAAAACGGTAAAAGATAGAGAAACTACGTTGTAAAATACTACTGAAAGCTCTCATTGAGAGGAATCAAATGAAAAAATCTCCATCATAATTGGTTGAAAATAAAAATTTCACATCTCCTGCAAAATCACATTTTTAAAACCCTTTGGCTCCTTTTACACAAAAAACAGTACATTTTCCAAAAAAATGAAGTAACTTTTTTTTACACAAAAACGGTTCTTTTTACAAAAAAAATGGAGTTATTTTTATTGCATATTTCATAGGAACAACAAAGAAAAACAATGATTTTATTGCATTTTTCATAAGAAAAACATAAAAAAAAACAAATAAGAGAAAACTCTATGGCCCCTCTTCAAAAACCGGATGGGGCTAGATCCTCCAAAATCAATACCAACCTTGATTTAGAATCAATTATCAATGTCCCAAAATATTAAAAGGATTGGTTAACTAGATCAAAATCAACCTGTCTAAGGACGCCGAAGACGACGACGACGACAACAGCATCATGCCATAATAAGACCGCAAGTTTTTGCGGTCTTATAAAAAAAGAAAAATCTATACTTTTATCAGAAATTTTAGCGCATAAACAACCCTATTCAATTTTTAGATCCAAATAATAAAGGCAGCACGATCATTACTGATATTAGATTCATTTAGGAGACGTTCTTTAGGATAGATTTCTTTTGCAAATTTTTGAAACTCTAGAATATTTAAAGCCAAAAGATCATCAAAATAGCTTAAAGAATAATATTGCTTGTCCACTAAATCAGTTTTGAATGGTCTTTGTGAATATCTGGCATAAACTATGATTCATAACAATATAAAAATCATTTTGCTTTATTTTTGAGTTTTGTAATGATGAAAATTAAGGGTGTTAATATAACAAAATAAGTTTTATCCCACTGTATATTAGATGTAAAACTTGATAGATAGTCCTCTACCCGTTCTTATTGTTGTATTTTATTTTTTAATATATTTATTTATTATTCGTTCTTTGGTCTGTAAATTTACTCGTACACATTTCATATGGGCCAATTAGAGCCAGTTGAAAACCTAGAACTGGTCACCGAAGTGGTCTCCTGAACACGACCTATAGACATGATCCAACGCGATTCCCAGGTGGTAGATAGGAAAATACCTCTCAATGGGGACTGCTAGATCATAATACGAAAAGTATGGCAGAGGACTATAGGGGATGACTTTTTTGGAAAACGCCACGATCCACTCTTCGTAGAATGCGAATAACAATAGACTGATACCTCTAAAGGAGCCTATATTTTCTTTCCTTCCCGTCGCGTCTGTTTTCTGGTGTCAGTCAAAAACCGTTCCTCTGATGTTTTTTACCCGAACCAAACAGTCGTTAAGTTTGATTATTGCTGCATGTTACCTCTTCCTAAATATGCATGAATTATTGGCCACTGGACGTTAAGCAGCCAGCAATCAATCTTTCAAAATTGCGGCATTTACTACCGGAAACGAAAGTCTAGACTTGTCAACGTTATTAAATACAATAGGTTCACCTCTTCTGATCGCAAAACAACCGAGTTCCATAACCATTACTATCAACTCTGGAATTTAACATGATAACATTTTTATACTTCATGCATTGATTATTTTTGTTTAAAGACATCGGCATTATCCTAAAAGACAATAAATTCCCATTATGATCAAAAACCAGTTATGGAATATTACCTCGCTTTACTCTTCTTCCTGGAATAACAGATTTGGCTTTTGTTTCATCCAAGAACAACTCTGTAGAAAGCCCTTTATCTAAGATAAATAAAATATGGAATCAAAAGATAAATTTAAAAATTCTTATGACACAGGCAAAAATACCATTGCTTAAATTGCTGAATACCATGCTTACTGATGGAAATCAAAGTAGAGACGAGATATAAGCCACTGAAATATGCATTTGTTTATTTTAGTTATTAGCACTTACCGAATAGATATATCAGATTTACCAAAATGGCAGCTTTAATTAGATTCATCTGGAATTAAAAAGATGCATAAATATATTTTCTGAAAGTGAACAACAATGTAAAAAGGAAAAGCAGGCTAAATATAACGAAAGATGGTATAATTTTCTAACATTACATCGTCCAGTTATCATGCTAGATTTTCACCAGTATTGTTCGCAGCAAAAGTGAAACTAAATTTGTCACAAATTATCAGTATCATTGATTTGTTTAGAGCAAAACATTGCCTGCTAAACATAAAGCACTGTTTTTGCAAAACATTGGTTACCAATATATTGCAAAAAGTAACACACTTCAAAACAGGTGTTTTATGATCAGTTATTTTTGTTTTGAATATTTGAATGAAGTTTTGTTAAAATTTTTAAAAGCTTCCTTATGGTAAACTTTTAAATTTTAGTTTGAATCGACAAGTGGACGCCATTTTGAATCCAATTTCAGTAAACCTTCCTTTTCAAGCGGATAGCGACTCGCATCTCTAATAGGTAAACCAATTAAACTGAATCATAAGACAAGCTTTTTATTCCAGTAGAG
>JAULBM010211452.1:0-17258 GCA_032357055.1 Geukensia granosissima
CATTTTGTTGGCCATGGTCTTGTCTGTCTTCCGACTTAACGATTTCCGTCTGCCCCTTTGGTATCTTCGAATTCCTTTTAAAGAAAAGTGTGCATTTATAGAAAAAAAAACATTAACAAATCAATAGGCAAAATACCCGTCTAAGTAAAAACATACAACTGAAACACAAGAGAAAAGAAAGAATATGGATATGATTCACATCTAACATGCCTTTGTAACAAATATCCAAAAGATAAATTGAATTGCTGATTAAAAATAGTTGAAGTAATGTTATTTGCATCTAACTATTTGGGGTAGGTTTTCACTGAAATAGTGAACACACATGTTCCTATCAAAGGTAGAAAGACTTACGCAAGACCTGCTCCATTTATGATTAGTAAGCTTAATAAGCAATGTATAAGTAAGATGATTCAAAATAGGTTCTTTAAGGAATGACCAAAAACTGGGGAAAATATAGTTTAGAAAGGACCTTAATCAATAACATTACGAAAAAAATCCAAAGAATATCAATTTTCGGACGGTGTATTGGTTGTTTAGATCAAGTATTCGGTGGCTTCTGGTCAATAATCAAACCTCTTTTTAGTAATAAAGGCAACGTAACTCACAAGGAAATGTTACAAGAATGATTAAATCATTAACGAGCCACAGAATTAAAACAACTTCTTCATAAATTTAACAAAAGATAAAGGATCAAGTACAGTTATCATTAAAAGAGAACATAAAAAAATGACAATTAACAAGATCTTACACTGTTAAATTGAAAGAATTGAAAGAATAGTATACTTTTATAAAAAAAAACTACTACTGCTTAAACTGAGGTGCTTCGCATTCAAAGCATGATACGATCTAAGCATGTTGACATGTGAAAGGTGTACAAATGAACCTTTGGCTAATTGTGGACACAGTATTTTGCTGGACACGAAAATGTGCTGGACACAGTAATGTGTTAAATACATATAGAGCTGGATACAGTATAGTGCTGTACACAGTAATGTGTTAGATATAGTATAGTGTTTGACACAGTAAAGTGCCGGACACAGTAAACTGCTGGACACAGTAATATGACTGGATAAAAGATCATTTTTACTCGTATTATCCTCTAAACTGGTATCACATTGTTAAATTTTTCATAAGGAATCATTAAGAAAAAACCCCATCAAAATCAGATGAAAAATATAATTTTTCCATATTATACGAAATTGAATTCCTTATTCTCCTCCAACACTTTGACCCTTTTTAGCTCGAAAACGGTAAGAGATAGAGAAAATCTCTCCTTGTCGTACGCCTGAAATCTCTCATTGAGAGGAATCAGATGCAAAACCCCCATCAAAATTCGATGACAAAAAAATTTCTCATCTCCTGCAAAATCGCATTTTTAAAATCCTTTGACTCATTTTATACACAAAAAAAAACGTTTTTCATAAGGAATCATTTGGACAAAAAATCCATCAAAATCGGATAAAAAAATAAAATTGTTCCATACGAAATTTAATCTAATTTAATTTAATTTATACGGAATTTAGTCCCCACTTTGATCCTTTTTAGCCTAAAACGGTAAAAGATAGAGTAATCCGTTGACATACTACCGAAGCTCTTATTGATAGGAATGGAATTAAAAAAACCTATCAAAATCGGATAAATAAAAATTTTTCATCTCCTGCAAAATCGCATGGCCTCTTTTATACAAAAACGGTACGATATTTCTTTTATTTTAGTCTTAATGATATCATTATAAATAACAGGTAGAAGTCAATCTTATGACGCTTGTAGCCTATTACGTTGGCTTTTTCGTGGGGAATACAAAGAAAAACACCCCGTCAAAATTGGACAAAAAAACTTACATTTGAAAATAAAAAACCCTTTTGGACCCTTCTAAAAAGAGGCTTAAGTATTGATCTGCTACAAGGAAAATATAACTTTAGATAAGTCTAACCACCAATCATTAAGGTTGGTAACCTATATTTCAATGTTCTTGAAAAATTGTCTGAACTTTCAATCATATATTTCATCGCTTTCTTTCGGTTTTTCAAGCTGGTAATGGTGTTAAACTACATTATTTAAATAGTAGAGACTGAAAAAGGTGGATGTCGTAAAAAGCTTCCCATTGCTTGAGTTGTATGCTGCAAGTATTTATAATTTGCGGGTACTGGAATGCATGTTGTACCGTTTAAATCTTTCCCGCATTTAAAATTTTTAATGATTGGGCATATCGGCGTTAATTACGCCATGAAATGTATATTTCATTTGCACCATGAAAATACCTAGACATTCATATAGTTCGACTGCTCTTTATATTTTTGTTCCTAGCGTGTCTGATGAAAGGTAAATAAAGAAAAGCGCTTTACACGCAGTTAAATTTGGCTTTTGAATATTTGTCATAAACGTACGTAAGATAGGGATCATGTCTTTCTGGCAAATATTCCATATTCTTTGTTTTAAATCCAGTGTAGAATATACAAGTGAGAGATCAAATGTGCATAATCCATAGAGACAAGACAAGTTTGAAACAAACTAAAAGATAAAACGAAAAAATAGAAACAAAGGCTTGAAATACACACACTCCTTTAAAAACAGGAGTGCGATCAGGTGCTCTATAAGGGTAAGTGAACTTACAGTGAGGTGCGAGTTTTTACTCCGTGTTGAAGGCCTCACTGTGACTTTGAGATGAAGAACAGCAATCAAAGCGCTGTTCCTTTGCTTGGAATCTACTTGTACATATGAGATTTTTGTGTCGTGAATGTTTACACCATATCCCACCTTTTTTCTAGTTATATCTTCATTGTATCTATTTTTATAATCATATCTTTCGAGGTATTCTATATGTACATTTTAAGGAGTAACCTCTCGTCAGTAGTATTGGAACCAAAAGATAGAAAGTCCTGAGCATAGCAAAAGAAGCACATAAATCCAAACAATCGCTATGGGAAGAAATCACGACAGGGGCAGCTAATACATATATATTAAGTAATATTTTACTACAATGTGATATATGATGTGTTTTTTTAGTCTTGACAAATCATAAATCGGACAAAACGTATCAAGACACTGCTTAGAACTGGCTAATTTATGATAGGAATGTTGAATTCTGTCTTTTTGCAGGGCCAACGCCATGTCAACATGGAGCTTTCTATGGAGACACATGTGACAAGTCAGTTTATTACCATTGTGTATTTGGATCACCTACGAAATTTAGATGTAACTGGAACTTAGTATGGAATCAAACTTACAAATATTGTGGATGGGCCAAAAGATGATTAAATAAACTATATTTGCATGGAACACAAAAACCTAGTTTTTTACTTTAATAATTAAACATAGTAGAGTGTCGCAGTCTTATTTTTTCAAGTTAACATCACCTAGAGGGACATATGAGTTAATGTCATCATTGACAAGTCGTCCAAAAATCAACAACTATAATTACAAAAATAATCAAGTCGTTAAATAACGATCACTATCGATCACTTCATTTACGCCTGAACGACTTTGTCAATGATTTTTGTCAAACGGTGTTTGTTTTCGCTATGAATTTTGGGTTAAAAACTCCAAAATAGGGAGGAGCTGTGGATAAACCCATGCATATGTTAATATTTGGTAAATGAAGCGTAGTAAGTTTGAATGTTTTCATTATAATTTTCATATATATAAAATTGCACTGCCAACATTCATTCTGTTGTTGACAAACTAAAAATATCTTCTGTGCACGCTGAGAATGATAACCAAGGCAGCTAACAGAGAGCAGCTGATGAGTCCCATGTTCGTAAAGAGTTCAAGCCCTCGCGACGGAGAGTTAAACATTCGAGTTAGAATTACAAATATATGTTTCATATTATTTTCTGATACAGATGGATAAATTGCGATCAAACATGCTGTACGTCCTCCTGGGATAACCGTCTTTATAACAAAAGAAATGTAGGTGTTCAAAATATCTTCTTGCTTCTTATGCAAAGTACTATGTCAACTGAAAGCAAAATGTAACGAAATATAAGGGCCTTCAAACAAAATTATTCCGCTTGCCATCCAAGTTGTCTGCCAAAGCCATCCCCTTTTAATAGCTAATTGTAACCTAACTTTAGGTGAACAATTCTTAGATGGTTGTCTAATTTTTTTTGTCTTGCTGCACACTGTCCAAACATGGGTTTTGGGTTATCCTGTATATAAAACCGATGGCGGAATTGGAAATTTGTCGGGGGAAAAGCATATTTTAAAAAGTTCATTTGTATAAAAATATCAGGGCCTTTCAGTCTATAATTCATAATCCGAAAGGATCATCAGCAAGTCAAGATCACTCATCGTTTATTGTTACTACCGCAATTGCCTTTACAAAAGGTCATTTAGACATACACAAACACTATTAAACATTTGTCATTTTATGCACCGTAATGTTTTCAATTTCCGGTAATTCAATATAGTAATCTCTGTGTTAACGACGTACAATTGCAAGTAGTTTTGTGTCTACTTTCCCTGTTCATTTGGATAAACAGGCTCAAATGTATGCCTGTCATGTTTCCTTTGCAAACACCTCTTTATTTTTATGACCAGACACCCGCTTGCCAAATTATCGCGACAAACTTGAAAATAAACAGCCTTTAACTTTTTTGTCAGCTTCGTTTTTAAGCGCAAACATGGGCACAAGATCTTACAAGGTGAACATATGTACAGCTAGTTTCTGGTAGTTTTCACTGATTTGGATACCTAACGTTTTACTTTTTTATTTATAAAAACATATACTAGTATAGAACGCTAAAAATCTAACAAATATATTATGTGTTGTGTTCTCAAATGATTCGGAAAGTATAGTAGTTCCTTCCTCTTTAGCACACTTGCCGCAATGCCTATTTTCAAATGTTGCAATTGAAAACCAGGATATGGGGTAGAAAATTATTACCGGAAGAACGATTAGAATCACAACTCTAATACATGCCACAATGCATCCAACCTTCTACTCGAGAAAGCGAACAGAACGGTAGTCTTTTACTTTTATATTGTTGCCTTTAAGCTTGCTTTGGACTGCACCTCTGTAGTTAACTTGTTCAGCTTGTTCACTTATGCCACAATATTTAGTCATCAGGAATACGATTCCTCTTGAATATAACTAGCCTAAAAATATGCGAGATTCACATTGTGTGTTTCAATGCATCATTAATGTTAAAAAGTCCTTCTGAAAAGTCCAATAGATATTTATCACACCAAAAAAATCATAGTTCGTTTCTAACTGTCGTTTCTTCTTATGCTAGGTGTATCTGATTTTAAACAGCCTAAAAAGGGATTTTTGGCATCTTATTGACTTCGTTATTGTTGCAGATTTGAAAGTCTACATGCCGAAATTAACGCGATCTGGCAACGTATATCTAATGATATCTTGCGTTTTGTTCCAGAATACAATATTAGAAATGTTGAACATTATGGAAAATTTTAGTATGCAACATTACAAGATCATCGGTAGCATTAAAACCAAAACGAAGTCCAAAATCCAAACATAGAAAAAGAAGCTCCCGAATCCAAACAAATCAAAATAGGAAGCAAACTGCGACGAAAGAAACAATAAATTAGTGCAATACTTTTCAATGCAGGTCTTACTAAGTCTATATACGGCATTTTTGGCTGTCGCTGTATTCTATATCATATTTGGTAATCCTAATTGTGTATGAGATTTGTTTGTTTGATTGATTCTTGTTTAACGTCCAATGGCTAATATTTTATGTATATTCAGGACGAGAACAAGTTATCAAACAATAATCCATAAAAGGGGCTAGCTACGGGTTAGGTGGACCGAACGATATCTGTAGCAATTTGTGTGTTCTATTTCAGATTTGAAGTTTTTAGCTGTTTATGTTTTCTTCTTAGAATAAACAGTCTATGACAACTATATAGTAGTCGATAAATGTATATTCTGTCTCATACATAGCAATAGTACGAGATTTGTTGCAGTCTACAGTCTACATACGAATTTCTCGGGAATTTGAAGTCTATGTACGAGATTTGTAGGTCGGTGTTAACAATAGTGAGTTCTGTGTCAGATTTGACAAAGCTACTTGGAGAAGTGGTGTTTTTTAAGTTTGGGCAGAGTTTATGGAAATTATTTGTGAAAGTTGGGGTGTTTTCCTGATATTTACCCGAGTCTTATATGGGCGTTGAAACGATTATTTATTTCCTGTCACAGATTTTGCTGTCGGTTTGTACTGGATATGCAGGAGTAATGTGCTCTTTGCTAGACAAAAGCGACTAAATTGGAATCTTCAGTAAGTGCTACACAAACCCTATGGGAATTCAAGAAAAAGCATTTGTGAAATTGATATTGTGTAATGGTCAACCAAATTATGATGGCTTCCGAAAAATTATCGGAATGAAGACTTTAATTTTTCCATGAGAAATCTTTGGTTAAGCTGCTTTCTTTAGCAGCATCGGTCTATCAATGAAACTATGGAAGACGCACAGGCCCTGGAGTAGTTTCCACTGAGAGAGATAGATATACTTCGTATGCAAAAGTGGCACAAACAAGAGTGGGATTAGATGTCGCTGAAGGTTATGCATCCTCTGTCCTGCGCACAGCACGCATCGTGGAATCCTTTATTTGTAATCCGGGCTAGTGTCAATCCGAGAAGAGGTCATCTTTTTGTTGAATTACCAGTAACAGGTATAAAACTAGTTGAGATACACTGATACTACATGAATATGTATCAACCAATTCATGATGGCGGCAATAAAATTTAAGGAGGGATGATCACAACCTTGATTTGATGTATCTTTGTTATGCGACAACAGCAATGTTCTCTGCAAATATCCTGAAACTTGGGACAGAAAGGAGAATCGAATCAACTGCGATATATAAACCCCGTACATGTAGGACGATATTGCCATATTAATATGGGAAGCTAATTACACTAGAAAAGGTGAAGTGATCTCGTTTGTCGTAAATCTTAGAAACAAATATACGTAACAGTAAAACACAAAACAAAGCCATAGACAGGACTTCAGGTTGCTGGATTGGGATAGGCTTAAAAGTATGTGAAACTTTGTGAGCGCTCAAACATCCTTCTTACCTGGGACAGCGCTGTAACAAAACACAAAAACACAAAACAGTTCCATTAAAATCTTCCAGAAAACACAATACAAAGACAATGATAAATAAAAAAAACAGCAAGATGCACCGACCTCGAAAAAGTTCTCGCTGATCTTATAGCATATTCATTCGGGTAAATTTTCGATATCGGTATTCAGTTTGCAACAACTTAGAAATAAGCAAAATGTGTTTCCATTTGCAAATTTTTTTATACCAATATTGCATCAACATGAAGAGGTATGCATATTATGTTTAATTATTATTGTCAATACTGGGATTAGGATTATAAAAGTAGTTTTTAGTAACTTTGGGCCACAAAAAGGTTCTTGAAATATTGAAATTAGTTATGTCAAAATAGTTAAATTTACAAATAATCGAATTATCTCATTTTGGTAAAAGAATGTGAACTTGTACAATAACATTTTCATTAAGTTTGCATGCGACAATAATGCTATATGAACTTGTTCATGTTTTTATTAATATTTGTGTAAGTTAATTTGTTTATATGTTTACTTTTGAATTTAATAAGTTATCAACACAGAACTCTGAGTATTACTGAGTATTATCACAATCCTTATGATAGAGACCGAAGTTAACCGAACTCCCCTTGGTGAGCTGTTTGCTATGACCAGTCTTGAATACTACCCAATGGATTACGTCAATGTTAATGGTTATTTCCACATCCCATTTTCCAGATCACGAACATGAAGTGTTGTCGGAAGTTATAAAGCAGATTGAATGATATCCACTTATCGTCAAACAATTACTCAGGAAGAACATCATATTATTGTTTCTAAATTGGCGTCAACATAATGATTTCCTTAATGAACTGCACTTTCATGATGTGATAATGATTTTTTTTTTTTTTTTTTTTTTTTTTGTTTTTTTTGGAAAAATATTTTTTTAAAAAATTTATTATCCTACAGGAAAAAGTACTTTCACATTCAATGAATCCAATATTGTTTTGACTGAATTCATTTCTATTGACATATTACATATCAAAATAATAACAAATGCAACTCAACGACTCTCTTTTCATTTTATTAAAAATTTACCATATGAAGTTGCTACACATGTACAAAGGGAACAAATTTTTTTTTAATATATCTGAAACAGGAATTTTCCTGACCCTATATTTGTTTTCTAGTCAAGAAGAAATGGGGCAAGATTTTGATTAAGGGAAGCTGACGTTCAAGCTCAGATAATAAAATAATGTGTGCTAATTCTTCCAGTTTATCTCAGGGGTTACTTCCTATATGTGATGTGATAGTATATTGCCGCTGGAATGGGTAGCATTTTTCAACTCATTTTGATATGATGAGGTATGAAATTCACATTGAAATATGTGATAAGGCCATAAAAAGTGGATAATAATCAAACAAGAGAAAACAAAAACACAAAGAAAATTATATAAAATAACAATTTCGAAGCAAAAAATGTTGGCAGCGGCAGATGCATTCAAATAATGGAAGGTATAACTCTATTTTTCGATATCACAGTTGTGTCTTAATTGCTTTTTGCATGTTATTTATGAAAAGGTATACAATTTTATAAAGCGGAAATATTAGAATAAGACGGCAGTCCAGAACCTCAGCGATTTACCCCATGCAAACAGTAAAACGTCAACCTCCAGAAACAGTCCCGTGAGTATAAATTCACGTCACTTTGAAATCGTTTTTTACTAGTTTTTAGGTCTGTTCGAAAGTAGTTTGAGACGATTTTATATCTACATTTGTATAATTTGTAAAGGAGGTAGTGAGAGAGAGTGGAAAGTGTCATACAAAAGTGGAAATTGGGAAGACACAGCAATTTGTAGTTAAAAGCAAGATAGGGCCATACAATACTGTACATAAACAATAAAAGCAAACAAATCTATGAGCTAAAATAATCTGGCATCAAAAAAGCCGGGGATGTGCTGAGGTAGTCCAAAAAGGCAATCAGTTCTTTTATAGACACCTGCCACATTATTAACATATAACAGCGTAGATTTGATAAGCATTGGAACTAATAAAGTAACATCTGTTCATCTTGAACCTGCCTTAGTTATATCTTTGTACTTTGACCCTCTATACAAATTTCACCTGTCATTTTGTTTGTCAAAACGGTGACTCTATGCTTTACCCTTGTGAAATACATAGCTATTTGTCTGAACAATTTCTTCACAAACTTAACAAATATTAAAAGTCATAATAAACCACCTCAACCTTTTATTTTATATTTATGTAAATGAATTTTAAAATTTATTACTATAGTACACCAGCAAAGACGGTAAGAAAACCATACAATATACAATAAAATACAAATTTACAAATGTTGAATAAAATGTATTTTTCTTAAGTTATGCTATATTCAGATTTCAAAAACCAGCCTCTCATTACTAACATTTGAAACCAAAACATGTAGATCCAAACATTGTAAAACGATGTCCTTTTTTACCAATATAACAAGTTTATGGATGACAAAAAATAATTTGACACGTACACATGATTTTATTTAAACGTTAAAACTTGAAAATATAAAAAAGGAGATGTTCCATGATTGTTTATGAGACAGCCATCCGCAAAAATGAAGGTCCCATTACGGCCTTCAATAATGAACCGGAGTCCATACCATATAATGGAAGCTGATAAGGGCCTCCAAAAAGGTGAAACCACGGCAATCGACTTTATCCATTAAAAAGATGGTAAATGAATAATGGTCTATTTATACAATGACATTCTTAAATCTAAGGGTCCTTGCTTGGGACATGCATATTAAGTATGTGGCGGGGTTAAATCAGCGCTCAACCCTCTCCCTAACCTTTGTCAGTGGTGTCACAAAACCAAATTTTTCATAACTTGAAATTGAATTTTCATCGTTTTTGAGTTTTGATGGCAAGGTTTTAGAGGTCATATTTTCCACTGGCCTTTAACCTAGATGTAATGTTCAATGAATACTTTGCGGATGAAGAAGGTTTTACGAATTTTATGTCAAAATCTTTCTAAATTCCATCAAGACCTTCAAAATAACTTCGGCAGAAAATCTTGCATTTGAAGGCATTTCATCATCATCATCACAGTAATAATAGTAACATGAGGCTCCCAGAAGCTTATATCGCTAATTTGGTAGAGGAAAAAAAATAGGTCACAGTTGCCTGAAAACCTTCAGGAAAAAGAACTTACTGAATTTAATATAGATTTCTTATCATAAAAGGTTTCAATGCAGTTCCATATGCTTACCGGAAACCCTTAACAAAATCGTCTATGTAAGTCAGTTTACGTCTCAAATTCTGAAAGGTTACTACGTATACCAAATAGTCATTACTTAAGTTGCTCTCAATGAGGTGGGCTTTCAGAGAAGAATGGTTCGATTATTGATTAAGATGTTTTTAGATTTTCAATTACGATAATCATTTTGAATTGTAGACAAAGATAGCAAATATACTTTTGATTGATGACACCCCAGAAACATTCCTTCAATGTTTGGCTGCAATCGGACTAGTGGTTTGTGGGAATAGCTTTTATTAAACGTAAATGTGACGACGGATGAAAGACAGACACAAAGTGACAGAAAAAGCTAAATGGCCATTTGATTCCTGTGAGCTAATTAGGTTAAAAAAAATCAATGAAAAAATATCAATGAAAAACCTTTATACCAGTGGTATTTATATCACTGACCCTTTTTCATGTCAGATAATGTTAGGATTTTATCTTAAATGTTTTGTTGACATCGTCATACACGTCGTTATAGTTGTGTGTTCTTGTATTAGAGTTAGTAAATCCAGTCACGTTGTTATAAGTGTCTCCTCCAGATCTTGCTGGTGCATCACTTGCTTCAATGTAAGTGTCACGAATTTTAACTAATTTCTCCGGTGAATTAGGGGGTTCTGGAAAGCCATCTACCAACTCAACTGATGTTCTTGTGTAGCACTGTTTTGACTGCTTTCTTATCCAAAAATAATACAATGTTGATTATTTTAAATTATGACAATACGCGAAAGTAACGTCATCTTAGACGAAATTATTTAAGGACCATTATGTATTCATCAATATAACTGCAGATATGGTAATCTGTTAACATGATGTAAATTTCTAAATTATTATATTATCGGTTAAAATTTAACCTCTCCTATATATGCAACCATAATAAATATCGAAAAAAGAAGGTATTAGATATTTTGAAATAAGGTTATACTTCCATCTTCGCAAGAGTGAAAGGAAATTGTTGAATCTAGAGATCCTCCCAATACCTTCAACAAAGCTGTAAAACCGCTCTTTGTGACGTCCGCTAGATTGCCCAATACAAATATGTGTACGTAAAATTAAGCAAATCTTGTGTAAACGGTACACATATAAATACAATATCAACGTGAAAGACGAAAGGAACAACCAATGATTTCGACTCCTGACTTGGGACAAGCAATGATGCATATGGTGAAGTTAAATTTCCCTTTTCTCCAGACCAGCTGAAATTTCAAACACATTACCTTGCTGAACAAATTTTCAAATTTTGTATTTTGAAACTTCTGGGTCGATAACATGCTGGTGGAACATTGGTTCCCGAGGGTATTCACCAACCAACTTGTCTGACATGAAATTTATCAAACAATTTTGCTAAAATTCTAAAACACTGGAAATACGGAAAGGCCTAGAAAAGTAATGCACTTAGTAGTTGACCCTTCCGTCGGATTTGGCTTCCCATTTCGATTTGTTTGGATTTGAATGCTTCTTTTGCTATATTTGAATCTTTGACTTCCTGTGTTTTGGTTCTAATGCTACTGATGAGAGGTTACTCCTTGAAATGTACATATAACATACCTGTTGCAATATTTGCAAAGTCATATCAACAAGAGAATGCGACTGGTGTTATATGGTGGTGTCGTAAGTCCGAGTTTAAGTAATATCCAAGATGAATGTATGGTCTGTCCAAGTGTTAATCCAAATTCGTAATCGAATAACTTTTAAATGGCGACGAGTGTTCCTCCATTGTACACTGAATAGTATAGTGATGCTGAGTTTCCTGTTGAATAGACATAATGTCAACGGAATAGGTTGAACGCAATGCCACATTAGTGGTTAAATTAGATCTCATGCTGTATGAACGGAGTAAGCTGGTCCCCTTGCTGTAAGCTGAATTTCTTTCCCCAGTATGAAATAAACGGTTAGAGCGGTTGATGGCTTCAACTAGTCTTGCCCATTTTGAGGTTGGTTTGGCTTCTATATATAGTTATTGTGTAACAACTGATAGAATCGGTTAAAACGTTTCGATTAGGTGGGTGTTCACCTGTGGTGATGTCTCGTCATTCCGAGTGTTTTGCGAGTCGTAAGCATTAGCTGTTGGCAATAAAGTTTGACAGTCGTTGTCAAAGGTTTCAATTTCAATATTAGGTGATGGCAGATAAGCTCAAACAGCAAGGTGAACAGTTTCCTGTTTTCCATTCAATGCAAAGTTGGTCGGTTATCAGTATCGAGTAAAGAGTCAAGAACAGTATTGCGATATCATGTTTGAGTGCTTCTTGGTGGTAAACTTAATGAATGCTGTTCAAATGAAGTTCCAGCTGAGTCCTTATCAAGTCCATGTTGTTTGTAGACACTTGGTTGTAAGTCAATAATTACAGATTTATTTTCATATTCGGTAGTAGAGTCCGGTCATTAACCAATATGTTGATCCGAAAGCAGTCCGGAGTGTCCAGGTGACGTGAAAGCGAGACCGTTATCTCGTTTCTGTGATTTGAACTTCTCGGCACATTGTCCTCGTATCGTTATAGTTGTTTCAGAGGAAATAACTCTTGAGATGCGTTCTGTTTATTAAGACAAGTTTCTCCTACTATAAACCATCCCACTTTTTATCCTTGGGCGTATGGTGTCTCTAGAGGACCTATGACTTGGTTGTACACATGGTTTACTTGTAGTTAGTCTCTTCAAACTATAATAAGTATCTTGCAGTTGTCATCTAAAGGTTTGATGTATTGAGCTATGTCCTGTAAATGCGGGTAATATGAGGCGACCGCTGGTGAAGGTATTTCTCTGCTGTTGTCAGGGATATTACTACATTTAGTTAACACTGGTTAATCAAGTGCAGCTTCTGACAATAAATCCTTGTCCTATGTGGTCGGAGGTTGTTACATGGCCTGATCAAGTAGATAAAGTATAATTCTGCGGTTTGTCCATTATATTAAATAGACGGAAAATTCTGGAGATGCAAGTGATCGGTTACATTGGTCGTCTAATATTGTTTTCATAATGATAAGCTTGCAATGTTGATCATTGTGAAACACCTCTACTGGTGATTTCTGTATCTTTCCAGATTATTTTACATTTTGAATTGATATTATCCGCAGATTTTCTGGGAGAAGTGTTTGTGTGCTCCCCACCATGGATTGACACGGACTCCCATCCCTCATGTGGCGAAGACGGGCGAGATGTTTTGCGATATCCTGAGATATACATGGCTGTTGTATCGCGATCATTTTCACATTCACTTTAGTGGATCAACTCCTTACTGTCACGAATCTGGTGTGTGTCATATGAACAACACCGAAAACAAACTTATGTGTCTCGCTATATCGTTGTCCGTTCTTAAATGGATTTAGCTCTTAATGCCAAACATTCGTTTAACAAGTGTCTAGATTTTTGCAAGACACAGCGATCAAGTGGTATTCTACCTGGTTTTGAACTTTCTGGTTTTCGATCTAATGTTGTTTTTCTAACACTCACATCAACCGCTCTAGTTAACCGTTTCCAGTATGTGTTGTTGACTTTGGGGGAATGTTATCAGGTTCCGATTCGAATAAAAATTGTAGGTTGTTTTAAATATCAATTATTTCCCGAATAAATGTAAGAAACTCCGTAAATGGCAGATGCGGAACGTTGTGTTCAGAATTATATCTTACCGCTCTGGTGATCCACTTTTCCTGAATACCGTAGGTAGTTTTGTAACTACTGGTCTTATCCCTGATGACGAGTCAAAATATGCAAGAAGGCTCTGGAACTTATGGTTTTCCTTTATATACATGTACATAGATTCTATTTCCGAAAAGTTGTCAGAAAGTTCGTAAAGACGTTTATTGTCCTTATTGGTGAGTTTCGGACAGTTTGACAACTTTGGTTTCAAGGCGGCTTCAACCATTTCTGGCGATCCATATCTGTTATTCGAACGTTGCAATAGGCATTCCAGACTTTTTGATGGATTACTGCTCTTATACTGACGGCGTGTTTTAATGGTATTCGACTCCTAGCCACATAACGAGAAGGTATAGTTGTTCAGAGTCCACAAACTCCAATTTCGTTGACGGCACATTTGAAGCTTGCTCATCCCGGATGGTTGGATGATTGTCTAGATGACTGGATTACAAATGTAAGGGGCAGTCGGTATCATTGATAATGTCGATGTCACAGATGTTTCTTGTGCTGGTGCGGCAATATTTTGCTAAAACTAAACAGATCCGTGCATTTGGTGCTGGAAACTGTTCACTTCGGTGAATAGTTCCTGTTGGCAAGGAATCTAATGTATTGGAACAACTTGAAACCCGGCTTTGGAACCATTCCGAATATTTGAGGCTCTGGTTGTCGTTGACTTTGCCGGTTAAGCTAGATATCGTTGATGTTTCTTGAGTGTTTCAAGGACAGCATCGGACTTCTATTGGCAAATTTTTGTCAGGGTGGCGTAGGTTTAGAAATCGCCTGAACTCTCCGTGGATATGGTGGTTTGAAGAAATCAAAGAAATTTCCGAGAGAGAGTATTGTATTTTTGCCGAACAGTGTGATGATTTGTTCCTCGGCGGATAGGATATCCGGGACGTTATCAGGAAGACTGCGGCATGACTGCAAAATTAAGTCGACACCACTCCAAGCTCTGTCGACGTTTTCTAGAAATTTGTCTCTTTTTTGTCAGCGTAAATTTGCTGTCCTTTTCCCGTAAGTGTTTGGATTCGACTTGCTTCCGGTACATCGGTCTCGGTTTTGTGCTCCTCCTTAATTTCTGGAGCTGCTATCTGCTAACAGTGTTTCTGCAGACAGTTGTTGTTTAGCTTGATCCATGTCTCAGAACAGGAACGTAGTTTTTTGCTTTTAATTAAAAGGTCAAAAGGTCACAAAATGGTATGAAAATTCGGGTCACTTAAATAGTAACGTTTCAAGTGTTAAAAACATAAAAAGATTAATTTATCGATGTCAAACCAATGATTTGAACTTCTTATGGCCTTCAAGCATACTTGGAATGAAGCAGGTGTAGCATCGTCACTGTAGGGTGTACGTACAGTAGCTTCCGGTATTGTTGGACAGTTTCCTGTGGGTGATTACGGAGAAGTGGCTGGTTGTCACAATTTTACTATGCTGTCAGTGCAGCTAGTAAACCGCTTGTTTAGAAACAAAGACAAAGCTCGTAAAAATTCGCCTTTAATCCAAAACTCTGACGATAAAAATCTGAATATACAAAAATAAATAACATTTACAACATGTTCAAATAAAGTTCATGTAAATAAATTAAAACAACAATTATAAACGAGGAATGTTCCGGTAGAATCTCACTGGAAAAATAATAGAGTTCCAATATAATTTCGTGGTGATAAATCCGTTCTTGAGGGGCGAAATTGTATGGAATATATTGCACATAAATAGAATCAACAGTTTATAACAGTTTTTGTTACATACGCGGTGGTTAGCACAAGTTACTCCAGATTTTATTCGTCTGTATTACTGGTGATCATTCTACATCTGCCGACTACGAAAAGGGATATAAGCTAATTACGACATGTACATGTAAATTTTCTGTAAATTACTCCTATTAGCGGAGAACCGAGACACAATTAATTTACGCAGTGATAATTAACTGGTTCCAGAACAACGGTTGACACTAGTAGTGTTGCTTACTCTTCTTGAGAATTTGAACTCACCCTGGTCTGGGTTTTTAGTTTTCAGTGTAGTATTTTGAGATCGATATTTGTCTTTCGTTTCATTTTTTTTGCCATGGCGACTTAACTATTTATGGCTGCCCCGTCGGTATCTTCGAAATACTTGGATATATGGTCAGATAATATTTTCGCCAAAGGTAGTTTTGTTTTTGATTGGTTGAATTTTCAAAAATATTCTTTTTGGAACTACATAACAAAATTAACTTAAATTAAATAACTATCGAATGGCCTAGTATATAACATTTCCGGTCGGTCAAATAACAGGTTAAACAAATAAATCATATAAAGGCGGGGTATGTCAGACTGGGTATTTTTTGTCACACGATGCAGAATGTGAACGGGTAGGGGCGACATATTTAGTATTTGTAGCTTGCTATAAATGGACCTACATATTGAGTTTTTGCAAAGGGGTCTCTTACGTTTGAATGATATTTATCCGACCACAGACAGTTTAACAAAAACTTCGAAGGCATTTATTGAGAATTTATACATCCGCAAAACCAACGATTTCGCACTAACGAGAGTCCTACCTCCTGACAGAGATACTGAGCAACATTTTTTATTCCCTGCTACTCATCGAGATGTGGAGTATATATTCACCGCGTCCAAGTAACGGATGGCCTTTTAACAAGGGACCTAGCTGCAAGAGTAGAAACCGAGCGATCTATTTCTACAGGACGCATTTTTAAAAGTTTAGGTAAAAAATATTTTTTCCATTATCGGAAAACCACATGAGAGCCTTTACAACGATTCTTGTTTCTGCTTGTTAATTCGAAAAAACCCATCTCAACTTAACGGTCCATTATAAAAATAGTTTCCAGTGAATGTAGTGGTTGCAGTCAAATAAACTCAGCGACCAAGTATCAGTGAAGCGACTCCGGCTCAGGCCTCTGAGTCCCTTATGCATTGCAGTCTCCACAATAAAAAATAAAAGTAAGGAACTAATTTTAAGGTAAAATTAGTTCCAGCACTTCCAATTTTTTTTTTAGGTAATTATCATGAAATTCCAAATATTCCCTTTTCATTGTTATGGTGATAGTGCAAAGAAAGGAACAGCCTCAGCTTTATTTATGGTGACTCCAACATGTCCCTCTCTATAAAAAGGAGAAATGACATGATTGTACGGGAGAGATTCATCCAAGAAATAACAATCAAAATTAAACTTCTACGTGATCGTTCAATGCTCTGCTTTACCTGGGACAGTGGTGTGATAAAAGAACAATAAAAACACACTATAAAAATCAGTTAAATTTGATTTGACATTTAAGATTCATATTTGAAATCAACAACATATACTATTCATAGTTG
>JAULBM010211563.1:0-17257 GCA_032357055.1 Geukensia granosissima
GAAAATTTTTGGTGCGGAGGTCCTGAAAATAAATAATTTTTTAACGCACTGGGTGAAAATGAATAATTTTTCCCGACAAATTCCTCCAGGCCCCCCCCCAGAATATCAAATGGTCGTCCCCTTAGATTAGGTCGATTGTCGTGTTTTATGCATAGTTTCACAATTTGTATTTCGGGGCCTCTTACAGCTTCCGTTATGGTATGGACTCTGGTTCATTGTTGAAGGCCATAATGGGACATGTAGAAGTTTAAATTCTACTGTCACTTGGTGGGTGGCTGTCCCATGGACAATCATGCCACATCTCCTATTTTTATATAGGAATGTCCAAAAATAAGACTCAATTCTGCTGTTGAAATCGAGGAACCTGTTGTTAAGAGAGTAACAAAATGGCAATGTATACAGTAAAAACCCTTGACCTTTGAAACCCAGATTTCAATGTGAAACCCACAATTCAAATCGACCAGCAAGATCCTCTTTGAGAAAACTGAGCCAATTTGAATTGCAGTTTACTAAAAGTTCCTTGGGGAGCCAGAGTTCTTACCTAAATTCAAGAAACTTGGGTCTTTCTGTACCGCTTTGATCATTTTTATAGTCAGACGTCATTAGTTATCTATATAGCGGTTTCTATAAGTTGCATCGATCACAATGTTTTCGATGTTTTTGAAGTATCAATGAAAATTGTCCGGTGTCCAAGGTGAGTTCAATGTTTGTTTCGAATGACCGACATGCCCTCTCAATATATGCCGGGAAAACAACATCATCAAATTTGTTCCAAACAGAAGCGACAAAAAGAATATTAGCCAAACAAATTGCAAGTAAGGACTTCTCTTGAAACAGTAAACTTTTCCCCTTTTAATTTTTTATTATTACAAATTATTATTAATAGCAAAAATTAATCCCCTCACATTGGGTATCCAAAGAGAGTCCAGTGTTTGTTTCGAATGACGGACATACCCTGTCAATATTTTTGTAATATGCCGGAAAACAACATCATCGAATTTGTTCCAAACAGAAGCGACAAAAAGAATATTAGCAAAACAAATTGCAAGAAAGGACTTCTCTTGAAACAGTAAACTTTAAATTCTCCTTTTAGTTATTATTATAAATTATTATTAATAGTAAAAAAAAACTCCCCTTCTCGAAGGTTGTGCCGGGGAAAGAATAGGCACCAGGTATCTCCGTCCTGGAGGAACTAGTCCTCTAAAAGTGGCGTCCCTGATTGTGGGGGATGTATAAATTCACAATCCGTCAAGAGGAAGACGTTAAAGACGCCCCGTGTTCAGAAAAAGCCACGTCTTAAGCACGTTAAAGACCCTTGTAACAGCTCATTTCGAGTGGTCCGTAGGCGACAATTTCAAGGCTAAATTGTCCGCCCTGTCCAAGCCGCAATTTTTCCAGTTGCAGTCTTAAAGTCCCTCCCTTACCGGTCCCTTGCTTACAGTCTACATGTTTATTTATTGTTTAACTAGTTTTCGTCCTGAATATGCATGAAATATTTGCCACTGGACGTTAAACGACAATCAATCAATCAATCTTAATTTATAATTATATCTCATCCATATTTGAAATGTTAAGAAACATATATATTTGGATTTTGTAGAAAACTCTGTATCATTTGAATACCCCATGCCATTTCTTGAAAATAAAAGAATAAATCTGGACTATTATAGATGTACGGGTTGATGAACCAATTTTTATTCACATAAGCATTTATATCAATAAACACTATTTAAGGTCATGCTTCTTAATTAACATACTGTCTTTGAATAGATGTTCTTGAATTTCTAAAGAGAAGGGGGTTACAACCTGAATACGATTTGGAGTTGAACAACACTTTTAAGAGTGATAAGCAAAATCTGGTTTGTGTTCACTCCGTTGATGGCCTGGTTTTTTGACGTTCAATGGATTAAAATTTATTTGCAGGGAATCATAATTTTTAGCATTTTAATTTTACCTGGATTTGCTTTGTTTAACGTCAAGTGGCAAATATTTTATGGATATTCAGGACGAGAGTAAGTTATCAAGCAAGATATAATACATGTAACAGGGATAAACTGGGTGTTAGGGGAATTCGCTAGCCACAGAACTAAAAATTGGGACCGACCACTAATTACGAGCTGTTGCTAAGGGATCACGATTCACAGTGGAAACGTTCCAGTTCGAGACGATTGAGAATTTCATTGCGTGAGAAAAACATAGGCGATAACACGAGTTGTGGTTGAATCGCGGAAGGTTTAAATTCTAGGTGTTGAACTACGGCTGTCGGTCTATTCAATTATTCAATTTAAGAATTACTCTTTCGATAAGGTGTTTCGATAATAAAACAAACCATAGGTAATTTGCTGTAGTAGAGAAAGGCCATTTTTCTCTGACGAAAGAGACAAATATAACAGATATACTTACTGGACTTTTGAGATTATTGATTTTGTCTATTTCCTTCTTGAAGACATTTTTATCCGTTTCGGCAATAAAATTTACAAACAGGTTGTAGAATTCCAATGGGCCCAAATTGTGCTCCTTTAAAAGCAGATTTGTTTCTGTTATGAATCTCAGTTGATGGGCAAACTTCATAAGGATCCTTCTAGATCTGATTTGAAAGACAAATTTAACAATACCTACCACTAACTTGATGATTTTTTTCGGTTGATAACTCAAGATTTCTTCAAATACACAACCGAGATTTATCCCACGGAATTAAATTAAATCTTTCATTAATATAAAGATTTGGTATCAAAACATGGATGTACTTGCAATCATCTAATGAAAATGGGATATCACATCCTACATTTTACGGAAATGTGGTAAATGAATCTCGAATATTTTAACTTAGTCCACATGGTATTAAAATTCTTTTTAATGAACTTATCCGAAAAATATTAATGTATATCTTTAAATGTGTTTTTAATTGGTACTAATATTAACTTTCTCGGTAATAATGCTAAACTTGACAGTTTATATTTATATAACATTTTCTACTATGTTTATATATTTTCATATTGGTATGTGCACAATCTCTTGTTTCTAATGATATTTAAACACTAATAAAATCCAATTGGACGTGTTTTTATTGACATAATAGTTACGGAAAACGAAATTTGCTGGTCAATTGCTTTTTGGATTTAAACAAGTAGACAGCAACTGCGAGTACACTTTCGCGGTCAATACTTTTGTTGTATCATGTATTAGTTTCAATTGTATTTGCTGTTGGTTTTCAGTATCGAGTGTTCAATCCATTTCAACCGATTTTTATCGTTTGTTTTCATTGCTGTTTTATCACAATACTGTCCCATCTAAGGGATAGAGTTGAACGCACACAAACTGGTTAAACCCGGCCATATACTTAATGTGCCTGTCCCAAGCCAGGAATCTGTAGTCCAGTAGTTGTCGTTGTTTAAATAGTCATTTATTGTTATAAGTTGACCAATTTTTCAATAGATAAGGACGATTGTTGTGTTTTCTGAATAGTTTCACATTTGCATGTTTGGGCCTTTTACTACTTTTGTTATTGTATGGACTATAGTTCATTATTGAATGCCGTAATGGAACCTTAAAAATATTAATTTCTACTGCCATTTAATAGACGACTGTCTCATGGACAATCATGCAACATTTCCTACTTTTATATTTTTCTAGAATGAGTTCACGATATTTGTGCCTCTTGGGTCGTGTCCAGTTCTTGTCAATTGTTAATATTAAGCCGTTTTATTTTATCTTGTCATTTCTCGACACAAAGACAGAGAAGTTTAAATTTCACTTTGTTGCGCAGTTTCATATTTTACATGTTTGGTTGGTTTTTATCATTTAACTGTAGTTTTCTTTTATCCATAGTAATTTAGTCTTGTAAGTTCGTATATATATGATAACTTAAACCTGTGTCCGATACTCTCCCAACAGGGTGCGAGTCCGTGCAATACTTCTAATGACGCAGCCCAGTTATTCACTCCTGGCAAGAATAATCTATTTATCCGTCTGAAATGGAAGCATGTTGGACCGGCTAAACTTTAAACTCGGGCTAAGTAAACATCATGTATTAAAATTAGCATAAAACAAGAAAAAGACTTTAAATAAGAAATCAAATTGAATTTTACATTAATTTCAAAATTGGCATTTGAAAGAAACTAAACAGAGTAAGAATTTGTGCTTGATCAGAAGTTTTTAAAGCTAGAAAATGTAATCCATTGATAATAATGATTATAAGATAAGATTCTAATTGCGCACTATATAAATAAATGGCATTTAGGGTATACAATGTAATGAAGAGAATTAAAAAAATACGAAGGGGGCAGACAAATCGTTAAATCAGAAGTCAAACAAGACCATGGCCAACAAAATGAAACGAAAAACAACACCAAACTGAAACTAAAGCTGGAGTTTCAAAAACCCTACAAAAACAGGATTAGTTCAGGTGCTCCGGAAGGGTAAGCAACTCCTGCCCCACTAGTGGCACCCGTCGTGTTACTCAGTAGACAAAGCCGGTGTATAGTCAAAGTCGATGTTAGCCACAACAGTATAGAAACGAATTTGTAGTCACGACAGTGGGAAGTTATCAATTGTAATTTGTGAAATGGAGATTTCGTGCCGGTTAAACAAATCATGATGGTGACCGAAAATTTCCGGAGTGATGACTCTTATCTTTCCCTGAGAAACCCATGGCCCAGTATCATGCATATTCAGGATGAAAACAAGTTAAACAGTAAATCAATATGTAGACTGTGAGCAAGGGACCGGCAAAGGGGGACTTTTAGACTGCCATTGGAAAAATTGCGGGTTGGATAGGGGCGGAAATCAAAGTCATTTCTCTTGTCGTAAAGTTTTGTTCTTAACCCACCCTTACTGGCAATTTCTAGATGTAAGTCTAGGTACGAAGCAGACCTTACTGTTTCTGTAGTATATTTGATTTCAAGTTCGATGGGATAGATGCGGTCAACATAATCACCAAATATAGTGTTATTCAGTGAAAGGACATCATCTTTAAAGCGGACCGCGAAACGAAAAGATTGAGCCAACTTTTTCTCTTTTTTGCAGAGAGCTCTGAATGACGTCTCCTTCATACGAATAAAGGAATAAATCGGTGAGAACACGCCGTGCACAGTTGGTTTGCATTGGAATGCCGACAATCTGCTGAAAATCGTCCGCCAAACATTACAAAAATGTTGTCAATCAAGAAATCTAGCATTCCGCATATGTAATTTCAGAGTACTTTTTGTAAGAATCAGAATTAATAACAAAATAAGGGTTTTTGCTCCATAGAACCAAATACCTGTATCTGCGGTTGCCATCTTTTTAACAAAACAGAGGTGAAATAAAGCTCTTAATTTTTCTTTGAGTTTTGAATGTATAATAGTTTTATACAGGGTGTAAAATCAAATGTTTTGATGTTATAACAAGAGAAAAGGGACCTGCATTCCATGGCATTCTATCAGAATTTTGGATTTTTTTAGAATTCACATTTGATTCACGCCACATCTAGAATTGCTTGTTTAACAGTAACTCCGTTTTATTGCTGATAGAAGGACTGTAAGTAACTTGAAAAGATGTTTTGTGAAGCATTGGGCAGACCCTGGACACTTACGGAGGTTTGGAATCCAGTATAGTGAAGGAGACCAAATTTTTCCTTTTTATTGGAAATTCCAAAAGAAGACAAACTGACCGATGATTGTCAAGGATTTCTTCTTTGGTAATTGTCGTCGGGGATTGGGTTGCCAAATGAAGTGTCAATTCCTAGTCGTCGTCAAGCAGTTTATGAAGTGTGATTTACAAACATAAACAAAACAATATGTAGGGTTTTTTCGGCGAGGACGACTACATCTGTGTCATGTAGTTCTGAGAGATGTCTGGCAACACTCGAATCTTTGAAGACAGATTTTTTGCGTAGGTATTCATAGATCGTTTTGACTTGTGAATTCGTATTTGTATCAACTAACTTAATGCCTTCACCAATTCGAAAAGGGTATCTAGTTCCTCTCCCTTGCGCTTCGCCCACTGTCTGGCATAATCCTCGACAGAATCCATAAGGATCTTGAAATTGAACATCCAGTTTATGGATTGAGGCTCACGGACCTTTGGCCCTTGTGGCAAACACGTTTCGCAGGAAAATGTTTCGACCATGTTAAAGTCACCAGTAATCACGTGGTCGACAGGATCAGGTGGAATTTTAGATTTTTTATGGAGGATATTGCTTAAATGGATTACGTCAAGACCTTTATCAGCGAACAAAATTTTCAGAAACGACCGTTTTTTCTCGTACGTTTTTTTTTAGAAGTGTTTCGTCATTATGAGTAACGAGACGGAATTGTAACCGAATATCGATTGCTAAAAGCCTCTTACTAAAGATCCTCATTATTGTTTGTTTTTCAATGAAAACAATAGAAATAGTCGAAAAAGGGCTAAATGAGATTAATCCTAACTTTTTGACAATGAATCTCAAGCTACGTGTTCAACTTCAAGCCAGCAGAACCTTAATGGCAATAAAACTCATATTGATTTTACCTGTTATTTATTTACATTTATTTATTAAATCTTTCAAAATATAAAACCCCCAGTAAGTTCGGTATACAGATCATTCATATATTTTCTTTTGTAGTGACAGTAATTCGAAATTGTCGTCTAGGTCAAATTGTTAAAATCATACTCGGAAACTATATGCAAATGTTACCTCCTTGATGGAACCGATATTTAACAACAACACACATATACTGCCTTCCTACCATATCGCGGTTTCACGTGCTATTTCAACCAAAATTGGGTGCCATTTTGGAAAAATTTATTGCCGCGATACTATAGACAACCACCATAAAACCGTTTCGTTTTCTAACTTTTATACTTTCGCACGTGCATTTTGTCAACAAAGGATTTTGTATTTAACACTATTTGGCATCAGACGAAAAATCGAAGCTCAATACAAACTGTCACTTTGCGTAACCTTCGTTGTTACGTGACGGATTTCCCAATATTAAAATTCTACGAAATTATATATGATTGCATAAGTTTTACGGTTTATTTCTAAGTGCTTTTAACTGTAAAACTGCTATATTTTATGATGCGCTTTCTGCACGGAAATCTTCAGACACGATAATCATCTACGTATTTGAAATGAATAACGACCGATTCGTTATTTGAAATATAAGTCCAACAATTTCCGATTTGTAAATTGATAACCCACAAGAGTAAAAATCTAAATATGTTGTAGTGCATATTGAGTGAACATGTGCAGATGCGATCCCAGTTGCGGTCTACCTCAAAACCTATGGAATCTTGCAATAAGAAGTTTCATTATGATTTGTGGGTTTGTCAACATTTTGTTGTAAGTTGATAATACATTTCATTGGAGTTGAAATCCAGGGTTTCGATATGATGGATTTTATTACGTTAGCAGGTGTTACATTACTTCCGGCATTTTACGAATGTTATTGATCTTGAACTGATGGCTGTAGTTAATGGACATGTATGTAGATAAGTCTAGATATCTCACCATTTCGCTGATGTCTATAGATCCTGGTTCTTACCATGTACTTCCGTGTAACAGTTTGATTATTTTTCGGAGTTAATTAATAAAGCCAGGTGTCGTGGATAAATCAATAGATCCTCACCAATTATAACTCACAGCGACTGTAGTTTGTTGACGGCTTTGAGTAGCATGCCCGCATTTACATCCGGTTCTTGCAAATATTTCCCATAGTTTACTGGTTTTCGTAGTTGTATGAAACTATAATATCTGGTATGGTTATGATCAACGACATCATACAGAATTTAACTTTGTACTGTCAAAACAAGGAAACATAATTTCTTTATTAACCTTCTTTGAAACAGAATTTTATATCAGTGGCTCCCATTTCACCACAAGGTACTAATACAATGACGGTTCCTCTGAGTGTCATTCATAGTAAGCTTGACTGGAAAAATTACTTGTCTTTATAATTGCATATGAAAATTAAAAGATATTGGGTAAATGTCAGACACTGAACTCCAACCACGAGAAAAAAAACATAGCAGTGGGAAATTAAAAATCTAAGGGTCTCCACATGGCCTTCAACAAGGGTGGAATACCACTCCTTTTGCAAAGCTATATATCGCGCCAAATAAAAAATAGAGTATACGTTAAATAATACTGCTCTTACCTGTATATTTTAAAAACTGTACATGTAACCAAACATTCAACACAAAAGCAAACAATTTCTGAGTTGGGACAGGCACATGAGACATGCGGTGGGGTTAAACTAGTTTAATGGGTACCCTACCCTCCCTAAACGAGTGGCAAAAGGAAAAAAAACCAAAGAAAATCAAAAACAGTAACCAAACAACTATAAAAAACAAACAGAATGTCACCAAATCCGAGTTAAAAGAGTACCTGAATAACAATAAATATACTGAATAAAAATAGATGTAAATGAAGAACCTCACTAATGAATGCTCGCAAATGCTAAATGGAAGCCGCATAGGGTGAGATCCGTGATTATTAGACATCAACCCTCTTAACACGAGATGTTATCAAACACAGTATGTCCGGCGATTTGATAAAATATTGTCAATAAATGTGAAGAAACAAATTTTAATTGGAAATAGGAAAGTCCCTATATTTGTGGTCTCTTTTTGTCACCCCGTGATACATCTTTATCTAAATCTCTGTGTTGCTCCTGACACAAACATGTTCGAATGTTGGGGTTAAATTAATAATAAATAAATATGTTGCGCAATTTAAAACGCAAATGAAAATCATAATCACTTTAGTATGTTAAAAAACTAGGTTCTTGGCTCTACCCCTTTTCATACATGCATCAGCGTCGCGGCATGATATAGAATAATTAATTCCCTTATCAAGATAGTAAACAAATATTTTATATTGGATTTTTGACCAAAAACAGAATTACAAATAACAGGGTTTTATACTGTAATCTTATTGAAAATTGATGGCGACTTCACTTGACTGTCGTTATAGTTTCAAGTAATTAATTGAAACATACATTTACCGGCGTCAAGTCGGTTACTTATTCACCATTCGAACATTCACATTCAAAAATATTATTGTAAGTTTTTATGTTGGGTGGGCTGTTGTGAGGGCGAAAGGATATGACTTTCTGCCGAACTAGTTTCGCCACTTGGGGGCAAATTTTTTTCGGCCCCAAATTATTTCGCCACTAAGCGCGAAAATTTATTTTTCAACTAAAATGTTCCTCTGACAGGTGGGGACGAAAATTTTTTTCGGCCCCAAATTATTTCGCCACTAAGCGCGAAATTTATTTTTCAACTAAAATGTTCCTCTGACAGGTGGGGACGAAATTTTTTTTAAAATTCGCCTCCAAGTGGCGAAATTAGTTGGGCCAAAAATCATACCATTTCGCCCCTACAACAACATCCCCCCACTTAAAAACTTACAATAATATTTTTGAATGTGAATGTTCGAATGTTGAAAAGGAAACCAACTTAAGGCCGGTCAAACATTTAACCTTTGATTTTGCAATTTGTTAATATTATTTAGGTAAAAATCAACATGTCTACGACTTGCAAGAAAGTGTTTGTTCATTTTATGGTTTGTTCAACTTTCAGGAACAAAATTTATTATTGTTATTAATTTTGTTGCTGGTTAATTCTATTTCAACTTGAACACCAAAGATAATTTTAATGAACTGGGTGTTGAAAATTTCTTAATAAGGTCTTTTGATCCAAAAGGATATCATAGCCGTGTAGTGGTGAGTTTTAGAATACATTGATTTTTGCCTGCCTTACCTACAGAATTACCATGAGCTATTGCCATTGCTTTACTTCCATTGTCCGTAAGCTTTTCACATTTATTAATTGGTTTCTATTACGCATTGTAAAAAATAATTGGTAGGACGCATATCTTTCTAATGACATTGTACATACATGTATCTTCTCACCAGGTTTTCCACAGTAGATTTTAATGATCAGTTTAATCACCTGTGCATCAATTAAAATGGTTTGACACCTACAAATGCATTAAAGCCGATCAAAATCTGCTTGCAAGGGAAGTATTGAAAATTTTGATGCTGTTGCTGTTTGACAGTTTTCTATCTCTGAAATCCTTTGGTCAAAACAAATCAAACTTGACATGCAACATTTTCGACAGGATCTTTCCTGTTTTTGACATACGTCAAGACTGACAAAAATATAATATAAAAGTACAAAAATCCTACGTAAAAGATGAACCGTTATGAGATCTATTATTTGTCAATTTTCGTATATATGATTTAAAAGTTATAAAAGAAATGAACTTAAAATCCATGCATCTCTACAACTGCTCGGTCAAAAATCTGAATACGTTCAAAATATTAATCCATTTATATTTTCACAGTGTGAGAAGGGAAATCGATGATTACGAGGTCAAATCTGGAATCCCGACAAGTGAGCTATATGATTCCAAACTTTAAAATACTTTAAAACAACAAAAATATAACAAAACCATAGCGGAAATTTTTTATGTGAAGGTAGGTTAAAAAATCAACAATTAGATGAACAAAAATATTTAATTTAACATATTTTAGATTTTCGGTTGATTGATTGATTGTTGGTTGCTTAACGTCCAGTGACAAATATTTCATGCATATTCAGGACTAGAACAAGTTCAACAATTATCAATATAGAAACGGGGTGGGATTGGACACAAAAGGGCAACGGTTTTTGACTGCAACTGGAAAAAGAGAGTGATAGGTAGGCACATAAAATTTAGCCTTTTGTAGCGGCATAAACTTCTATTTTTCGAAAACTACAAAAGGGGTCTTTTACGTGCAAGGAGCGTGGCACTCTCTAAACACATCACCCAATATGGTCCACGGCCAGGCTTTCTGTATTATAACCTGGCAACCCCCCAACGAGAGGGCCTCTCCTATCCGCCACCTGGGGTTCGCGCTGGGTCAGCTCTGGGGGTCGAGCCCTGGAGACCGCTCCGATTTCAACTAGATGATCGTTATTTAAAACGTTTCAATTATTGAGTAAAAAATCATAATTCTAGTATTGTTAATCTTTTTCCTAAAGCAGAAATTCATAGTGTTCCTTGCCAGTGAATATTACATGGTGATGTTTTATTAAGTTAATTATTTTTACATTTTAAATTTTGAAGTGTATAATCACTTGTCCCAGTTCCAGATTGGACCTCGTAATTATCGGTCATTTTCTATTTCCTTTCCCACTTTTGTTTCGAATATTTCTGTAATTAGTAATTTAGTCTAGCGTTTGATGTTTACGCTTGTGTAGATATTTTACCAAAATATCTGCATTTAATAACTTAAAAATAAATGTCTGTACACGTCATTTTAGATGACTTATTTTCCCAATATTTGAAGGTTTTTAATGTATGTACACAGAGCTCTCGTTTGTGCCATAGCTCAACGATTAAGGACAAAAATATAAATTTCTCAAAATGAAAAATGGTTTGTTTGTTTAATCTGGATAGCACATGCAGCCTTTTAGTGCACTCAGTTTCTGTGATGCTATTCGGCTCAAATTACTGATATGGGTGTCAATTTTTAACTGATTATATCTATATCTATACCTAGTAACTTGACAGATTCTTCACGTGACAAGATTTCTTGAACAAATAAATTAATTTTTTTAATGATTTCTAACCAACTGTCAATTCCAGCAATTTTCGGGATATGTCTGTATATTGTTTAATTTGAACCACTTGATTAGCACCTGAGACTTAAATTCCAGAGTAGAAATTAAACAATCATAATAAGGAATACTAATTGATAAAGTATTATCAGCCGCGTAGTAAAAGACATCACTTTATTTAACGTTCAGAACACTATTTGCTAAAATAATTGCGTTTTCGGGCCTATTACAGCTTCCGTTATGGTATTGACTCTGGTTCATTGTTGAAGGCCGTAATGGGACCTGCAGAAGTTTAAATTCTACTGTCATTTGGTGGGTGGCTGTCTCATGGACATTCATGCCGCATCTCCTATTTATATATTCGATATGTTTTAGAAATAAAAATAAAATCATAAATATTGATAGGTGACACATGAAAATTACAAATCAATGCTTTTCTGGTAAATTATATTTAACTGATAAAGAGGAGATGTGGTATTATTCTGTCTGCATGAGACAACCATCCATCCAAACGGGTAAATTACAAACATCTACAGGTTGCCCTAAGGCCTTCAATATTGGACGTATATCCACACCCAACGGCAAGCTGTAAAATTTGGGCATGCGCCGACTGTAATGGACATGTAAATAGCCAGCTCGAAAAATTGGGAAATACCACTGGATAACTGAAACATTATGTGCTAAAACCTGTTGTACTACGTCCTTAATGGTCTTGGTAAGGATCCGTGAGACTTTGATATTCTGAAATTAACCACAAGACTCTATACGAATCTTTTCGCACTGGTCGTCGTTGAAAATAACACACAATATGGCTGCCCCCTTTGACCAAAACAATGAACTCGATGTTGACACTTTGAATACATGTTCACAACCAGTGATAACGAGTAATACCCCTAGCAACAATAAAAGACTGTACCCTGAAAGTCCTGAAAATCTTCCTGCGACCCAAAAACAAAATGTTAGACAGATACGACGCCGCAACTCGATAGGGGATCTTCGAGACATCGACAAAAAAGTCCCAGCCTCTAAGAAAGCCCTATCTGACAAAGTTCTAGAGGCCCTGTCGAGCCCGGAGGTCTTGAACAAAATTATACCGGTATTAGCGGAAAAAATAGGTGAAGCACTTACTCCACTCATTGAAGATGAAGTCAAGAAATGTATGAATGAATATATGGAACCACTGAAAACAACCATCAGCAACCAAGACAAAAAAATTGAAGAACACACAGTAAAAATTTGCAAACAATTTATATGGATAGACAGACTGGACAAACAGGTTAAAACCCATGATGATAGTCTCAGGGAAAACGATGCTGAAATTGAGGCATTATATAAGAGAATCAGTGATTTGGAAACCAGGCTTGAAAGTCAGGAACAATACTCGCGGCGTACAAGCCTTCGGTTCCATAATATCAGAGTACCAACTGATGCCGAAGGACGCATTATTCATCCTGTGAATACAGATGACATAATTATAAACCTTTGTCACGAAAAGCTAGGTCTGGAGCTAAGTCAGAATGATATAGGGAGAAGTCATGTCATAGGGAAAGTAAGAAATGGCAAGTCGCAGGTCATCGTCAGATTTATATCGTACCGAGTCCAAAACACGGTATTCTCCAACAAAAAACTGCTTAAGGACCACGAAGATGGTGTCTTCATTACTGAGAATTTAACCACGCTCAGATCAAGTTTGACAAAACGTTTATCCCAGCTTAAATCTGATAATAGAATTTACACTTACTGGACGCTCGATGGTCGTATATTCGTCAAAGTTACGGAGGGTATTAGAAAGAAAATCGTCAACAACTTCGATGATATTGCGGCAGTTGAAAGACAAACTCGACCTTTATTGGATGAGCATACACCACCAGAGGATGTTAGCCAGCGCGAAGATGTTCGTCATAATAACAGTGTGTGAATTTGTAAATTAAACTGTAAATAAAAATATATTGAACAGTCTTTTCATTTCTCACTTATAAACTGATTACTTCTTGTGTGTTTCTTTTTCTTTTCAGATTTTTTTTTTTTTTGAATATATATCACAATTATTTTAATAATTAAAGGATCAACAGCTGATATAAACCAAAGACCATCTGTCTAATTAAGTAGCTAATTTTAATCCGTCAAAAGGTCAATTGTCTGTGTTATATATCAAAATATTTTGAACAGTCTTTGTCACTTTAAAATATTACCTGTTGTGTGTTGTTATTATCCTTTTTAAAAAAACTATTGAATAACACGTTCATTTAAATAATTAAAAAGACCAGCAGCTGAAATTAACTGTATGGTCAAGTCCGCATAAAAGGTCACTTAAACCTGTTATATAAAACGAATCTATGATTTTATGTCATCCAAAACTTAACTACTAGAATGTTTTATGAAGTCCATTTAAATAATTAAAAAGACCAGCAGCTGAAATTAACTGTATGATCAAGTTCGCCTAAAAGGTCACTTAAACCTGTCTATGATTTTATGTCATCCTAAACTTAACTACTAGAATGTTTTATTTGGCTTACCATTTCGATTTGTTTGGATTTGAGTGCTTCTTTTGCTATATTTGAATATTTGACTCCCTATGTTTCGGTTCTATAAATGCTACTGATGAGAGGTTACTCCTTGAAATGTACATAAAGCATACCTAAATTTTCCATATTTATTTAACATTGGTAATTTTGTATTTTGATGACAAATATGGTTAAAACCTCCGTCATATATATATATATATATTCTAAAGCTGCATTAAAAGACAACTTCTATCGTGCTCGAGGGGTCTGCCTATGAAGTTTAACATTAAACCTGTATCTAAAAAGGTTTCATAGTTTTAAAAAAATTAAGATTATATAAATGCTTTTACAATCGAAAAATCGTCACCTTTAGAGAGTTTGAGCTGGTGGGACAACCCCGCGGTTACCTTAAAACTAGACATTTGACAACATATAGGATAATATGTGATAGAGTAGGGATATATAATGTCATAATTATTGTAAAAAATAAGTACCTTTTGGTTATCAAAAGTTGGAGTCTGTAGTCATCCCAAGGGGATTGGCCTCAGACCAATTATTTTGGAAAATTTAAGTTATGTCAGTAACGGCTTAGACTCCCACTCCTAACCCATGCATATTTTTACATAGTATGAAGTCCAATGTAGAATATCCATTGTCCAAAGAGGCAAGACAAAATCGAAACAAACCAAAAGAAATAACGAATACAAATAGAAGAAAGGCTTGAAATCCAAGAGTTTCTTTTACAGTGCGTTTTTAGATACTTGAAAACACGTTTTGTGGGGCATTTGGCTCACCCTGCCATGTTACGTTACCCTTAAGAAACTAATCTATAGCTTTGTAATCCAGTTAAATGAAGGGAGTTCAAATTCTTCCTGCTCAATTGAAAACTTATCGATAATTTCGTCTCTGGTAACTTTCGTCGAGGACTGTACATTCATTTATTTTCGTTGATATTGAAGAAAAGACGACTTCGTTGGTAGATAAACTCTTGAAAATAAAATTTAAATAAACTATGTGATGAACAAAAATTACATTGCTTTACTTGATATTATTAATTTATAAATTGCTTCACCCAAATAAAGTCATCAGTTATTCAATATGTTGTAGACAACAGTAGAAAAAATACCTCAACTGTTATTTGTTTTATAGATACTTCGGTCGACCAATATGATATACAAGTTCATAAATTAAAGCACATATGCTGATGCTATAAACGCAATTTAAAGAGGATGTTGCCATTTAATTACAAAAAATTCTTCGGATGGTTGAACATTTTTGAAAGAGGTAAGAAACAAGTATCAGTTTTTGATGTTTTATTAAATAATCAATGTGTAATCTTAGGACATACAGTGCTGGTGGAATAGAACGTTGATGATCATGAACAAAAAAATAATAAAATAAGCAGGGAATAGGGAATCCAAACATAGCAGGATATGTACTCACATAGAATAATTAAAAAAAAGAACTTTCACATGTACTATGTGCAATAGGTTTTAATGGTTTTTATAATATAAGGGTTTGAAATTTAATGAAATATTGCAAATGTCTACAAAATACTACATATCAAACAAGTATAATTTATAAATGCAGGTTTACTCTATGATCAAGCAGAACGAAATCAAGACCGGAAGAAAAAAATATTATGAAGTCATAAACATAAGCATTTAATGTAAATAAGCATTCTATATATAATTCCGTTATCTCTGGGATAACCGAATTATATCGCCCGATGACCTGTAATACTGTATTAAATGAATTTTGGTTATTAGCTATTTCCGTGACGTAGACCCTTTAGCCCTGAACTATTCCCTTTTAATGATTAAATTACAACTTGTGACACATAACTATTGTTGCAACACTTGAATAACACACTATTATTAAATTATTTCTTGGCGATGTCGAAATTACTGCAGCCAATTGGCAAAGCAAAAACACATGAATCACGTGTAGCTGCCTAGCAGATTTTTCGCTATCATAATACAAATATTCACCAAACAATTTATTTAGAAATTTCCACCAGTGCTGGTGACTTTTGAAATAATAATCGAGCTTTGCTTATCTACAACTTGACCGGTCAAAACCCTTAACAGGGGCGTATATAAAGTCCCTGTCGTAAATAAAATTATATGTGTTTACAACACGGCAAAAATGTTAAAATACAGCAATACCTGTACAAACAATTCAAAAGCAAATCATACAATCCACGTACAAGAACTGCAAATAATATTGCTATTGCTTCAGTAAAAACATGCTCAATATTTTTTTATGAAATGAATGGATAATGAAGCAAAGCTAGCAAGAAATCCCAATTTGACCCGGAACATTGGTATTTTATGTATTTAAAAAAATAAAATAATGGATTTATAATATATCCTTTTTATTCCGGCCTCCGAAGTTATATATAGTAGGACAGGACTTGATCCAACACTGTGTTCACTTGCTGACATATCAGAACAGTCGACCACATTGGAACAGTCCTCACAAGCAGCGCAACAGTCATTGGTGATGAGTCAAACTATTACATATCCGCAACTAACACCTTCGAGGAAACTTTTGCCAAGATTGCATGCAGTCGCAACTTGCAGTGAAAGCAATTGGCCACAGGGTTATATTGTTTTTGTATTAAGTCATGTACAACTAATACCTTGCCACAAGCATTACTTCAAGTACTGCACCAATTCGTTGTCTCGATTTCAAAGGGTAGATTTAGGAAAGTTGCGCCTTTAGCAGATCTGGAGCCTGCACCCATTCCTCAGAAGTTTTTGTCCATTATTTTAGAACTGATCATTTAATCTTTAACTCAATATCACCAAATACCATGACGGTATAACACAAGGTTTGCATTCATTTTGCAAATTCGAAAAAAAAATTAAAATTGAGAATGAATGACCACTACCGTTGATCGAAATTGTATTTTATTTTGCATATTTGTTTAAAATTGACTTGTCACTCAGTACCTTAAAATGCTATATGGAATTTTTTCCATTCAATAATTAGTTTAGAGGATAACACTCAAACATTTGTAGTTAAGAAATGTGTCAAGAAATACCAAGGGGATATTCGAGGAAAAGGGAAAATGTAAAAGTACTAACAAACTCCGGAGAACACCGAGGACAAGACCAAAACGACAAAAACACAACACTAAAAACTAAAAAACAAATGAACAACATGGACCCCACCAAAAA
>JAULBM010211673.1:0-17257 GCA_032357055.1 Geukensia granosissima
TTTCATTGAAATCCTTTGAGCGGTGTAGGAGGAGATGCGCTTACAAGGTATGTGGACAGACGGACGGACGGACGGACGGACGAACGGACAGACAGACAGGGTGATTCCTATATACCCCCCCAAACTATGTTTGCGGGGGGTATAATAAGATAAATGAAATTATTTATATATATCAAGTTCATATCCTTTTTTAAGAATAACCTAACTATTGTTGTTTTTTGTTTTAGCACTAAAGTAAAGGACAGCATATAAACCTGATTTTACATTAAAATACCCAGAATATTTAATATTTTATATTTTAATTTATCCAAATTAGCTCTAAAACTTCACAGATTCTTATAAAAATTGAACTAAAACTGTACCTATATGAAAGGCATTCATCTTCACTATACAATTTATTTCATTAAAATGGTTTGAGAAATAAAAAAGTTTTTAGAATATCAGAATGGCTGTATTTTCTATATAATCAGCCTGAAATTAACTTGAAATATTTTTATTTAACTTTTTAATAATTGGCAAAGTATCAAAGAGTTTTGGTACAAACACCAAATTAAAATAACACATGTGATATTTATTAAGGTTTTATCAAACCTTTAAATAAACTTTTTTTCATCAAAATCAGTCAAGAACTAAAAAAGTTCTCAGGTTTACAGTAAAGTTGATTAGATAATTCTCAACATATTTTCTTTTATTATAAGGATTGTAAAGGAGTTACCTGTCCCTCTATATACATCCCTGAGGCAGTGAAATCTTCATATAAAATATACAGATCATTGTTTTTATAACTGTACAAGAATCAGTTAAGTTAATGTCAGTGTTTTTACCTATCTGTAAGGTTTTTCCTATTGCCCAGTCTATTCTATCTGTACTGACAAAGATCACAGCGGAATGCAGTCCACATTTAAAATTCATTGAATGAATTTGCATATGAACGGTAATCTTGCAAGAGGTAAGAGGTAACTTTTTTCACAATATTTACCTTTTACCAGGAGAAGAACTGTTTAGTGTGTGTAGTATGTTACTACTTTGTTCTACAATAGTTTTATTCTTGGCAGCTACATCAGGATCAAAACTGGTGGATACAAACTGAACATCATCATCGCTGTCAGTTTCCTCATTCTTAGCGTTAGCTTCAGCTGCATCTCTAGCATCTGATTCGGCTTCGGCTTCTCGTAACCTGAATATCAAGATATAATTCAGTCATTATCTGTTAGAAATTGTTACAAGTTATTTTGGTTTAAAGTCTTGGCTTCAGGCTTGTGATGCTGCAAAGAATTTCAAAAGAATAAACCTCAAGAATCATTTTATCAACATTAATTTTGATTGCAACTACTTTAGCATTTCTTAAGTAGAATATTTTTCAGTGAAGTGTTCATTAAGTCCTAAGTAAAAATATAGTCAACAGTGCTGGCCATCTTGATGAGTAAGCTAGAACAATAACTGTGATGGTTATCTTGAAAGGGAACTTCACAATGACCAATCCTTTAAGACTGTTTCCAACTGGCCAAAAATTAAACTAAGCAGGTTAGAGAAATTGTCTAGCTATCTCATGCATACATAACTGCATTATTAAATTTCTCATATATATGTATGTTAACCTTTTACCATTTTCCCTACAATTGTGGGGGGTTGTAAACACGTTAAGCAATAAGAGACTAGATGGGGATTGAGTTGGGCATGAAAAACAAGGAGTTTTAACAACAACAAAAAAATGGAGAAGATTGGTATGAACATTCAATTTTATTTTCATAGATAGATGAGTAAGAATAATGTGCACATTCAAACTCAAATAAGGTCTTTTATATCCAAGGAATGGGACATTCTTCAAACATGTCACACACTATGATGGGGGATAACTTTCTGTTATTATAAAATGAATAATCCAAGCTGAGGATGTACTGGTTCTGTGTATTGTGATCATGCTTCAGTTTTATCAAAAATCTTTCTTCTCAACACAAAAACTGACCAAAATGAGCTTAAGTTTATGTTCATAAAATTTGCAGACGTATTAAATTGCTTATTTTGCTTGATTGAATTGATTGAATGTTTCTTAAGGTTCTGAGGCAAATATTTCATCCACATTGAAGACAAAAGCAAATTAATGAATGATGATGAATGAATCCTGCTTTGTACTAGACAGAATCGCTGAGCTGGATTTTTAATGTGCTAGCTTATAAAAAGCAACACTCCACAAAAAGAAATGACTTTTTACCCAAAAACATTATTCTGACTCTGGGCTAACAAGTCTTAGCTCTTTCTCTTAAATGTTGTCTGCTTAGCAGACAAGCATTAAATACCAATTTAATGTCACGGGTTTGACTTGGAAAGAGATTGAACCCAAAACCCTTTGCACTCGTTGATTGTTTTGCTTTGCTCTTACTCTTCTTCTCTATCAGCATCTTCTAACTCCTCCTGGTGTAGACGTAACTTCTCATTACAGTCGTCCAAGATCTTTGTCACTTGCTTTTGTTTTACTGAAACCATAAAATATTTCACTAACGTTAACTATAAATTATGACCATTTTCCAACCCACCATATTGACAAAAATGCAATATATTAATAAATTAAGTACTATATTCTGATTAATTTATATTATGTAAACATTAAATGATTTTTGGTAATACATGTATTACCTAATCTCTGTGTCAAAACCAAAATTTGTGTAATGTCACAAAATTGACATTTTTTTTTCTATTGGTAACGAAATAAATCAAGCTAGCCCTAAGTTTTTTTATCTACACTAGTAACAATATTTGCTAAAATGTTAAAAATAGGTCAAATAATGTTATCCACATTAAATTCTTCAACAAATATATAGATGACCTTAAAAATGATATAGTTATTATTATGATTATTTCTAAATTTTATTCCCTCTAACTTCATCATGTTCATTGCATATTGTATTTATCAAGAAGCATTTCTCACCCTCCACAGCTTTGAGTGTAGCTGAGAAACTGTTCAGGGTCTGTTTAAACTTGATAGTATCCTCATTTTTATCTGGGTCAGTCAGTTCTGTGATTGAAGAGGCTATCAACTCATCCAAATCAAAGTCAAACTTGTACATGGCATCAAGTTCATCGGACACACCTACAAAAAAAAGTTTTTACATGGTATTTTACAGAATATAATGTAGGTCAAATTTGTACATTTCATCTGACACACCTGCAAAGTAAACATAGAGTAAAAACCCTTGGCAATGGAGGGGGTCACTTCCTGTATTGAGGTATATACTTATGTACCACTGGAATGGGTCCCTTTTTCTGCTTGTGAATATATGATTGGGAAGTAAATAATCAACAAAAAATATTAATGGGTGGTGATTATAAGATAACCATTATAGGAAAGGGTCATATTTCTACAAAACTAAAATGGATCATCATCTGCTGCAGCTGAAAACCTTAAGGTTAAATCTAAAAAATTTCATGTTCCGATTGACTTATTACATAGTGTGATTTTCTTGAAGAAGGAATATTTGAAAAGGGGGGGGGGGTGTTTTAAAAAATTCAGCAGTACCCCTTAACTCAATATACAAGAATTGACCACCATCCCAATTGCAAAACCATGTTGTTATGACCATTCAATGGGACCAAATAAGACAGGAGTTTAAGTAATATAAATACACTTTAAATGCAAATAAAGATTTGGGTCAAATAAAACAGGGGATTGCTTATTGTAAGTGGGTTTTTAGGGAGGTTTGACTGTGCATGGTATTTTACAGAATATATGTACTATCAAACTTCAGTAGCTGGAACACCTAATGGACCAATCAAATTGTCAGAGTTAGAGGACCATTGAGTTTAGGACTAAATAAGAGTTTAGTTTGGTGTTTTCGCCATTTGACTTTAAGGTTTGATTGTTATATTGAAACATGTTTTTATTTCTTGTTTGTTTGTTTTCCCGGTTTGCAATATAAAAATAAATAAATTCTGATTGATATATGTTCTTTGTCTGCATCTTCTCTATCCTGTTTATTGATATATGTTCTTTGTCTGCATCTTCTCTTTTTTGTTTTTATTTCATCATTTCATATCATCCACTATCTAGATTATTCTATGCAAATGAATTTTTTTTTTTTATTGATTGGTTTTTATGCCACTTTCAACAATATTTCAGTCATATTACAGGGGTCAGTTTTACTGGTAGAGGAAGCTGGAATACCTGGAGAGAACCACCAACCCTGGGCTGGCAACTAACAAATCTTGTCATGTGTGATGTGAGTTGGTAATGAATGTACCCTTTTTTTATTTGGGAATGTATTTTGGAGCAATAGCACCACTATAATTTGTTCACGATTTTCAAAAGATCAGGTTAATTGTGTTTTTAAGTATAGTTTCAAATTTTGTATTTTGGGAGTCTTTTACAGCTTCTGTTATGGTATGGACTCATTATTGAAGGCCCTTACAGGACTTGTTAAAGTTTGAATTCATTTGTCTCATAGATAATTATGCCACATCTATTTCTATAGAAAGATGCCCAAAACATACAAGGAATAGTAGAAAATAGTTATATGCTTGTGGTGGGATTTTCTATTTTTCTTCCACAATCTGATCAATTGATTCATTTTCCATTTTGTTTTTTGTTTTATAATCTGTGTCGGGTCTTTCTCTTACAACAGATATTGTTTTGTCACTATTTACAAATATCTGTCTGGCAACCTCATGATTTTTTTTTCAAATTTTATTCCAATATGGTCCTTACTTTTTTCTTTGTGCACAGACAAAACATTAGTCTTAAAATGGACATGACCACCTTAAATGTAATTGTTGTTATCTCTGTGTAGTTTTTCGCTTGGTCTAACTCTCTGCATGATGGTTCAATCATGAACCTAACTTTTCCCACAAAACTTGAAAATGCTTTATTTCAAGTTTGTTTTTATTTATTGTAAACTGCAAACCAGCAAAAGTATTCAAATTATGTTCATTTAAATTTCCTAAATAAATTAATGATTGAAAGTTTGATAAAGAAGCCTAGCATAAAAATAAAAACATATTAACTGAAAAACTCCGTAACCAAGAAGAGCAAAAAGCTTCAATATAAAGTGCCCACCATTTTCATCAACCTCAGTCTCCTCATCATCGTCTGTTTTCTGTTTCTTTGTTATGTCACTGGAATCATCAGTAGTATCCTCAACTCCTTCAGCCCTCAATTCATGAGAACCGGGAAGATGTCCTTTTTTAAACCAATGCTGCTTCTTCTTTGCTCTAGATTTGCCCATTTTGTGACACTACCAATAATATCTCCTGAAATATAAAAAACATTTAAATTTAACAAATCTTTGTGTGTCTGTCATGTCTGTGTTGTCTTGTGTTCACTGCTATTCTTCTGGGCCTTTTTAATCAAGAAAAAAGTAAACTCTGCATTCATGCATTGTTTATGGCATAATGTGGAATTAAAAACAAAATGTAGCATTTTTCTAAGGATCAACCACCTGACTGAGAGCATTAATTTGCTGTGTAGGACATTAATACCTTTCATCAACTAAAATCTAAAAACAAAAATCCAAAAGTTCTATGAAAAATTAATATACATGTAAAAAGCACAAAAAAGAAGGTTTTTGTATCTCATCTATGTGATGAAGATACCAGGATAGAGAACATTTTCACACCACCTGTATAATAAGTTATTTAATTTACAGCATAAATAAGGCAAAATTTTCACAAAAAATTGGCTAATACGGAACTAAACAGTTTATATTTGTTATAACATTTTCCACTTCCTGTCTATATAATTTTATATTGGCATTTGCACAACCCATGTTTTCTTAATGATATTTAAAAACTAAATCCAATTGTACGTGTTAATATTGACACTGTAGTAAAGGAAAACTTCTGATCCATTGCTTTTGGATTTTAAACTAGCAGACAGGAACTCAAGGATTCTTTTGAGGTTGATATTTTGTTGCATCATGTATTAGGTTTAATTGTATTTGTTGTTGATTTTCAATATTGTTCTCAAGTGTTTAATCCATCTCAACCAATTTTTATAGTGTGTTTTTATTGATCTTTTGTCACACCACTGTCCCAAGTTATGGGGACAGTTTAGCGCTAACCAACCAGTTTAACCCCACCACATACTTATCTGCCTTTCCCAAGGCAGGAACCTATTGTCCAGTGGTTGTTGTTGTTTAATTAGTCATTTATTGTTAACAAATGGTTCACAATTTTTTTCAATAGATTAGGTCAATTGTTGTGTTTTATGAATAATTTGGGACCCCTTATGAAATGGATCAAGTCTGCTAATTTTGTTGTGCCCCAGTTTGCATTCTTGCCTGTAGGCTGTACACAAACATATATTAAGTTGTTTACACGCATTGATATAATCACTTGGTACCACCATACTGTAATATTTGTGTATCGGTATGACAAAAAGGTTAGAATCAATGCTTCATGGAGATATTTTTTGGAAATAAAAATTCTAGGTCAGAAAAGTGAAGTAAAAGATTAAGGTTGCTTGGGTAACCAGAAACATAAATCCAAAAATACCAGATTCTTGTCCTAGCAAAAAAATACTGTTTGCATTTAGCAACCTATATTATATCCTGTGGTTGTCATTGTTTAAATGGTCTTTTACTGTTATTTGCTCAACACTTTTCATTAGACAAGGCCTAATTTTGTGTTATATTGTTTCAAATTTTGAATTTTGGGGGCCTTTTACAGCTTCCTTATGGTATGAACTCTGGTTCATTATTGAAGGATGTAATGGGACCTGTTAGGTTTAAATTTGACTGTCATTTGGTGGATGTGTCTCATGGACAATCATGCCCCATCTCCTATTTATATTAAAATTTAATATGGCACATATTTATATAAAATGCTAAAACATTTACTGAATACTGATATACCTGGTAAAGGGTCTATTCGCCCTTATGTATTATTTAAAAACATAATAAAGAATTTAGATTTACACTGCCTTATTAGGGATCAAAAATGGTTGTTTTTCAGCAGAAATCAGTACTGTTTGTATCACCAGTCAAGGCGTTAAGTGCCAATCTATCAAAAAAAATATTAAAACTAAAGTGTTTATATGATTTGAATGCTGAAATAAATTTTGTGGGTATCCAGACAATCTTGTATAGCTTCAATGAAAAAAAACTTTGAGATAGAATATTTCCAATATTAACCATTTCACGGCTTGGTCAAAAAAACTAAATACAAATTCATTATATTATAGTATGTTTCACTGAACTGAGTCTCCCATGTTTTGGCAATAATTTCTGAAAGCAATAACAAATCCTAAAAGGAAATTTGGAATGAGATTTAACTATCTTACAGTCAGAGCTCTGACTTGAAGAAGTCCAAATTGTTTGGACCTGAAGAAGTACAAAAAAGGCAATATTCAAGAGTTAGCTCTCTTTTACATTAATCTTTTTGGACATGTTTAAGTCTAGGCCATTTATTTCATTTCAAGCCTCTCCCCCTTATAACATCTTATTGGGTAAATGACATTGCTGTCAAAATTGCATCAAGATACAAAATTACCAATATAAGCAGCAGTGGTTGTAAAAATGTCTTCTAAAGGTACATGTAAGGAGGGATTCCAAAGAATCACATATATTCACATTGTATTTTTCATAGTCAATCATTTGTATTAGTAGTTGTGATTTTTTCACCATAATTAATCAAACTATAATCTGCCTGGTAATAAAAACAAATTCATATGACATTTCTGTTGAAGATATCCTACCCTTCCTTATCACCTGCATATTATCAAATGTTTGACCCAAATCAAATTAATTCATCCAGTATTTGTCACATTTCCCAATAATTTTTTAATTAATTCACAAAAATTAGTGTCAAACATACCTATTTGTATTTCAAGAATAAACTTAGTGGGAAAACTATAACCTCTTTTATATCACAAGGGCAGGCGTGGAATAAGGTTGACTAGGGACATTTTGGGTATGGGGTAGGTGAGCCCGGCTTATATTTTTAATAAGAAATAAACCTCTGTTATCACCTCAGTTCATGCAGTGGCATGATATTTCAGGTAAAACGCGCAAGACAACAAATAACGACAGATTTCATACTTTTAACTTTTATAGATGGGAAATTTTTTTGATTTCTAATGAAAAATTGTTGCATTTCTGATGAACTTTCATGAATTTTTGCCATTTTAAAAAAGATGATAATTTCATTTTTTTGCACGATAAAAATACCTCCATTTGAGAACTGGGTAACTACAACAATGTATTAACCAAATGCCGGTTAACGGTTTGTGCCCAACCAGTAATAGACACATGGCTTTGTGGATATAACCGATGCAGATTTAACTAGAAATACATATAGATACTAGCACCTTATAAGCGAGCCAAGTGAGCTCTTTATATTGCTAACGAGTGGTTTCTCTCTGCAACATTGCAGTGGACATTTGTCAAAAAAATTTCATTGCGTGCCCATTGTTTGCATTGGAGCTCTCTCGCATTGAAGGGAGAATGTGTCTTCTTAACTGGTTTCCGAAATTACACATCCATAGCTCTTAACGTAAAGAATTCAAAACAACAGGAAAACCAGATAAAAATGGCTTGCACGTGGAATGACTTGACAGTTGAACTTTCTTTACCAATCATTAACACTTTAAATGAACTCAAATTTGAAACGCCCACCCCTGTTCAAGCAGCATGCATTCCATTATTCTTGAAAAACAAAGATGTTGCAGCTGAAGCTATTACAGGCAGTGGAAAAACACTTGCATTTCTGATTCCAATTCTTGAAATGTTACAAAAGAAAGAAACTCTATCAAAACACGAAGTTGGTGCTATCATTATAACACCTACAAGAGAACTAGCTCATCAGATACATGAAGTTTTATCAGCATTCTTAAAGAATCTACCACAGATGACTTCAGTCTTGATTGTAGGCGGACAGAACCAAGATAAAATGTTTGAACAGTTGAAGACTAAAGGAGGCAAGAATTTATATTCAAGAACAGAATTAGATTTAACTTGTTCCATTGCAAACACTTCAAAAGTAAAGCTCTTCCATAGAAGTTACATTTTAAACATGTTTCATTTTAAATTTGCTTCAATGTAACATTTTTTATACTTGAAAATGAAAAGTGCCATTCTAAACTTGAACCCATTTTTGTAATGAATGTATTGTGACATCACTTGTTCCTTATAGTCAGCTATTCTCTATAGTGATGTTTGTGTGAACTTTTAAGGGCAATTGCTACCCTAAACAGTTGTCTTAACACTTACATTTTAGCATACATTTGTCATAAGAATCTCCAAAGTTTTAAATTCATTACTAAAATTTAGAGGGGTCTGTGTGGCCTAGTGGCCTAGTTTATCATCGATAGTGCTATGTATTGGGGATTTTTAGATAATTGTTCTTTATACTTAAATGCATTCAAATTTTTTCTGTGTTTGTTTTTGACATCAAAATGCTTATAACCTAACCGCACACAGATGCAAAACAAAGAAAAACACAACTTTGGCCTAATTAAGTAATTAATCTAGGTTTAAAAGCTTTGCAACGAGCATGAAAGGAATTTTAAAAGTAAATTTTTATATGTTACTGTATGTTCATGAGAGAGGGTCTGTATTAAAGAAATTTGCATAATTTTTTCAGTTAAGTTATCAAGGTCACACTTTCAAACCTTTTAAATCTCAGTAGAGAAATATGAAAACATTAACCGTTAACTGTGAGATAATTCTTTCTTTTTATTTAAACTGAATACATGATTGATTGATTGTTGGTTTCTTAACGTCCAGTGGCAAATATTTCATGCATATTCAGGACGAGAACAAGTTCAACAATTATCAATATCAAAAAAAGGGGTGGGATGGGACACAACAGTACAACAGTTTTTGACTGCCACTGGAAAATGGGAGTGATGGGTAGGAACAGTAAATTTAGCCTTCTCCTCTTCGAAAACAACAAAAGGGGTCTTTTTCATGCAAGGAGCGTGGCACTCTCTAAACACGTCACTCACTATGGTCCACGGCAAGGCTTTCCGTATTATAACCTTGCAGCCCCAACAAGAGGGCCTTCCCTAACTGCCACCTGTGGGTCGAGCCCTGAAGCCCAGTAAACTGAATACGAAGACTGAAACACACATATAAAGTAATTAAGCTAAAAAATTGCACTCCACAAAGTCTTGACAATGAGTGTAAAGATGGATATTTCATAAAGGCCAATGTGTCCATTTCCTATACAGTTTTTTCTTGAATAAAAATTTTTCAGGCTAATGTGACAAAAATGAAATGAAGTAAAAATTTTATTGGTTCAAAAACCCGGCAGGTATTCAGTTCATAATGTTACTCATACACATGAAAACTAAAAACATGCAGTTAATCATCAAACATGATGTGGAAGTTTTTAAATATTTTATCCAATTTTGATGTTTTTTTCTTCTAAATCATCCCTGATGAAAATTGCAACAAAAGTTAATCCAAACTTTTTTCTTAAAAATATGAGATGTAATTCATATAGTATGATTGTCCATGTGACAGCCTTTCACTAAATAAATGTTCAAAATCAACATTTTATTTTCACTGATTTTCAGATATGGCTGTAATCACTAAGGTCCATTGATCATGCTGTTCTTGTGAATGACATTTATTTAAATTCCTAATTCCAAGGCAAATATGAAATAAAAAGTTTTGTTGTTTTAGGAAAAAAGTTCTCTGAATTGTGTAAAATTAATTTGTATGTTTTTTTCAAAATGCAATAACTTTATGTCTAGTTTAATTTTTGCTATATGACATTTAGTAGTGACAATCTGTCTTCTTTTTGATGACTTTGCTACTTTATTCATTGTTTGTTCTCTCATTTGAAAATGTGTAACTAAAGACGAAAAACTATAGCACAACAACAGCATTACAATGTTCAAAATTGATTTGTAACATCATATTCACAGATTTCTTTATTGTCTTTTTATGCTGCTTAATGCATTTTTTAATTCTTATTTTTGAAATCTGAATACAATACATGTAAGTGCATATTACAACACCAGTTTCTTGATTTTCAGCTGTCACCATTAAATCAAGCAAAAGTATTCAGATAAAAAAATTTAGCAAATATTTTATGAATATTCAGGAATTTCTGTCACTAAAACTTCTGCAAGTTGTGAAATTATATCATGCTTCATAAACAACCATGGACCAATCACAAAATACAAGTACAATAAAAAATAAATTAAAGTAAAAAAAATCAGTTAATATATATATGTTTTTTAATTATTAGGTCACATAATTGTTGCGACTCCTGGAAGACTAGAGGCTATTCTGGAAAAGAACATTAGTAATTGTAATCTTGCTGGTAGAGTTAAGTCCCTTGAAGTTCTTATACTCGATGAAGCTGATGTTTTATTAGATATGGGATTTGAAGCAAGCATTAACACAATATTGCGTTATCTTCCAAAACAGAGACGGACAGGGCTATTTTCTGCTACACAAACTGATGAGGTAGAGAAACTAATTCGTGCTGGACTTCGGAATCCCGTCAGAATAAATGTCAAAGAGAAGAAATCAGAAGACACAACTGTGCAAAGGACACCGTCAACACTGCAAAATTATTACATCATTGCCGAAAGTGATGAAAAATTTAATCAGTTAGTGAATTTTGTACAGTGTCACAAACAAGAGAAAGTCATGGTGTTTTTCAGTACATGTGCTAGTGTAGATTATTTCTCTAAATGTCTACAGCAAATTCTCAAAAACCATCAGGTAATGTAACACTTTTTTATGAGCATAGTGAACATTGTATAATTGTGTAGAACACAGTATATCATATTATGCAGTTATTCAATGGCAGTGAGGGAAATTGCAATTTTATTTATCCTGAGGTTAGCCTATTTCCTGACCAAAGCAGAATTCAAAAATAAAATGGCTATTTCCTGAAATCACATGAAATAACTATTTTATTATTCTGAAAAACAAATAAGGAAAAAATTCGGTATTTTTTATATTTATATGTCAATGAGCTCTATACTTGGTGTTTCTTTTGTTGTGTGTTGGAGGTTCAAATGTCTTTGGTCTTTGGTGATGTCACCGGTAACTAGTCATCGGAACTATTAACTGGTTAATAGTCTTTGAAACTATAAACTGGCAAATTCAAATTAATGGAATCTTTATAAAATTAAGTACAGAGAAGCTATACTGAGGTATAATTAAACATTCTTGGAAAAGTTTTCTTATATATCTTCGTATATTATCAAGTATTACTCTATTTTTGAGATATTTGTTCAAATGCAAGTCATATTAAAGAAATGGGGTGTTAATTTCTCAAGCCAGCCATAATTTTAGTTCCAGGATATGTCTATTTAGTGTCATATTTATTTATTATCATTAAAATCCTTTTTCCTCCTTGGCACACAGTAATATGTATACATTAATTTTTATGTGTTTTATTCAAGAATTTAGAGTCCTAAAGCATTGCAATGCCTGTTTACAAATTCATTTATATCAGAAATTTTATTTTGTGTTGTAATTTGTACAATTTGGCTATTTGAAATTTGACAGTCAGCAAATCATATCTCTCAAGACTTCAAAACAAAATTAATAAGACACATATTACAGTGTGAATATAGGAAAATACAGGTCTAACTAAATGAAGTTATTATGGTCTTAAACTAAGGGCCTGTTCACTCTGGGCCTAACTTTACCAATATTGACTTTATCAGGATCAACTTAAGGTAGTAAACATGTAACCTTTTTTAGCTAGGCTAAACTTAATCCAGATTAAAATAGAGATGTACAAATCAATAGACCACAAGTAACACTACAAATTACAACATCAGATTTAATCTATATTGTGCCCTGACACTACAGTTTGATTGGGATTTACTTAATGTGGATTAAATTAATTTGGATTGAATTAAACCTACATTTGTAGTGTGACTGCAATGTGACTTTTAAGATAAAAATTTACCTGAATTAATCTGGATTAACTTTAACATTTGTGTGACTGGAAAATTTGACAAATGGGAAAATATACATTCAGAACAAAGTTTTGCGCCAAAATGTTTATCGAAATTTTTTTATAATAAAGATTATCAATGCTTTGTTTAATTTCAGGTTTTAAGTATTCACGGAAAATTAAAACAGAAGAGAAATAAAATTATGGACAAATTCAGGAAACTGTCACATGGACTTCTGATATGTACTGATGTGATGGCAAGAGGAATAGACGTTCCAGATGTTAATTGGGTAATACAGTATGATCCACCAAAGTCCGCAGAATCATTTGTACATAGATGTGGTAGAACTGCCAGAATTGGTAACCAAGGAAATGCTTTAGTGTTCCTGTTACCTGCAGAAGAAACATATGTAAAATTTATTGAAATAAATCAAAAAGTTTTTCTTAAACCATTTCCCAAGAAAGCAGACGTTCATAATTACTTGCCAAAATTACAGAATATGGCAATAAAAGACAGAGCAATATTTGAGAAAGGTGCAAGGGCATTTGTTTCTTTTGTACAATCCTATATAAAACATGAATGCAGCATGATATTCCGTGTTAAAGTTTTGGACTTTGGTAAATTAGCGACAGGTTTTGGACTTTTGAGAATTCCTAAGATGCCTGAATTGAAAGGGAAAGTGATTGAAAATTTCCAGTCAGTAGAAGTGGATTTATCAGCAATTCCTTACAGGTAAACTAATAAAAATCTAAATTATTTCATTTTGAATTTTAGATCAAGACCCAAATAGCTGAGAGAAGTAAAAGCAAAATGTAAAACTTCTAGCTTTTAAAGGCTGAGTAAAGATATTTAAGCAATTATTTTTTTAGCTTAGGATTGTTACATCAAAATGAAATGTTTTCTTAAGGAAACACATACATGTATTTGTTTTCATAGGTTATCATGTAAAATACAAATTTATAAAGAATTAGTAAAAAATTTCACTCTTATTTCATTGTGCTTTTTATATCAAATATTTATATAGATACCCGGTATATGGAAATTTTGCATAGATGATACATGTGAAGGTGTAGCACTCATATCATCATGCTATGATGATATCCATATCATCCCAGAAAGTACACCTGTATCGTACCCCTATAGATAATCACGTGATTCCAATGTTTATCATATTTCATATTGTTTCAGAAACTTTTTTGTGTACATTTATATTCAAAAACCGATACATCGGCATAAAAATATTTGTTTTAGTTATTTTATACAGGTGGGGAAAATTTGACGACTTTGAAAATTACCCCATTGCGAACGGGAGAGAAAGCTGCATATTTTCTCTGCTCGGTAGTAGAGATTTTGTACTTTAGTTATTTACATATAGGCATTGGATGAATTATGTGGAAAAAGGTTTGAAATTTTTTTTTGGTAACATAAAATTAAAAAAAAATTAAAACAATAGCTGACAATGAGTTTTGGTAGGAAAAATAGTGGCATCTCCCGTTTCCTATGATGTGGCTGTTGCCTTAACCACGCATTCTTCTACCAATAAATGTTATCGACCCTTTCAGACGACTCAGTTATTCAATATTTCATACCTATCTAAAAAATTTGTCCAAAACAGTGGTATTTAAAAGCAATTCTAATCTTTATCAAATTTCATCTTTTGTTTACAGTGAAATAAGCACAAGTAAAATTGAAACTAGATGAGATGAGAATTCCTTCAAATACCACAGTTTAGGACTAACACTTTTATGACTAGTAAAATGTAAAGGACAAATCTGCTTGTCATCATTGGTCTGCCTAGTCATGACTTGACAGTTTGACCTAAGAAGGGTACTACTTTTATGAAATCTTTATTTCTTATTAAACTCTGGTTTCTGGAAATGAGTTTTAGAAGAGTGCTAAAGACTTCTTTACCAGTTTATTGTAATGTTAATGGTGTACAGGGAGTGATTTTTAAAGTACATATCCAGGTTCTTGAAAAGTAATATATATGCAATGCATGAACATCTTATAAAAGGCTAAAAGTATTTTATATTTATATCGTATTGGTGACAAGACCTGTACAAACTGGAAATTAGGAATGGCCAAATTTTTTTCCAAACTGCTCCTCCACATGAAATATTGTTTTTTGCTGTAAAATAAGTAATCTCCACTGTTATTTTTTTAATTGTCTTGATCATGATGATAGTGCATTTTATTTCATTGGTAGTGTACGTACATATAAGATTAATACAACAGATAATTCACTCTTAAAAGTCCAATATTAAATATTTTACAATGTTTTAGAAAATTAGATCTTGTGAGAATTTCGTTTTTTGTCTGTTCATCATGTTCGTGGAAATTTTAAGTCACAAAAGTGCACTAAAAAAAAATTCACAAAAATTACATTAAAAATTGTTAATGTTTTAAGTCATACATATATCACCTTTGTCCATTAAGTTTGGCAAAAAATATTTGCATTCCTTAGTTTGTACCCTTAAAAAATCAAATATAATTTTGGCGAAATTGCATTATTCTTACATCTAGGTGTTCTGGTATGTAAAGTGTATTGTCTACGAACAAATTTAAAACACAAAATAGACTTCAATTGTGCACATTACTTAACATTCCAAATACTAAGGAGGTATGAAGTTACATTTATGACTTCTTTCCAGATTTTCTATTAAACTCTGGCATAGCTGATCATTTTAAATACACTGTTACTTTTGTATCATTGACCACCATTTTTTTCAGGTGCTATATGCAGTAGGTAACAACTGTTTCACAGACCTGCCAAATAGAATAAAAAATAAATAGTTAAATGTACATGCCTATTACAGAAATAAGGTCAAATACCATGAATACCCCATCAACATATTAGAAATAAACGAAAAAATGTGCATCCCCACTTGATTTCTTTCTTATTCTTTGGCTGAGAGGTTTGTTTTAAGTTTATTATCAAAGTGTTTGTCATTTTCACCAAATGACTGAAGATCGACTTTCATTATTTTTCCTCTCATAACCCCTGTTAAAAGAGTTAATAATCATTTGAAAATAAATGCTTATTGTAGCTGCTAGGTGTCAGTAAGTACTTTCTGTAAGTGTGAATTATTAACCAGAGAATGCTGAGAGGAGTATTTAATGTGAAGTAGTTTTTATTTCAACAACATATTCTTTTGAAGAATAGACTATACCAGCAGAATTTGTAAAATTATAATACCTTGCATAACAAAAGATACTTCATGTATCAGTTTGTAAAACTTTGTAAATAAAAAATCATCAGTTATTCTATGTTATAGGGATAAAAGTAGAGAAAAAGTTAGACAGAAAAATATTGTTGATGGAGTGGAATTGAAAAAGAAGAATCAGAAATCTAGACCTCCAAGATCAGAAGCATGGAGTGATAAAAAGGGTAAAAAAGAAAGAAAAAAGCAGAGACGAGAAATAAAAACTAAAAACCAGAAGAGAAAGTTAGAAAAGACTATAGATAATACAAAGGAGGAAGACGATGACTTGGAAAGTGATTTTAAAATGCTGAAGAAGTTTAAGAAAGGAAAGGTAAATTGTACCCACAGTTAAAATTGACTTTCATTTTGTTTACTGGTAGACAGCACATGCACAGTTAGCGATATATAGTAGAATTACACATTCAGAAGGTTGAGACGGAAATAATCATAGCATGTAAAACATCATCTTACTAAACAGATATTTTTAGTTTAACAGCCCACAGGCTTCCCTTCAACTGAAATTGTAAGTATTGGAGTATGATAAATTTTAAGTTTCATTTTTGATGTTTGAAAGATTGAAGCAAAATGCTAAGGAATGTGTAGTTATGAGTAGCATGACCAAAGAAAAAAAAACAATTATAGTTATAACAATGAAAATTAAGACTGGAGAATTTTTTTATTGAGTGATGACTGACAGACAGAAAACTTATACTTGACAAATTATATTATCTAGTAGTTAAATGCATTGTTGAAAATATTGGAATACACAGAATTTCATTACTGATACAATTTTCCTCCTCCAGTATGTTATTCTATCACAGAACATTTAAATTTATTTTTTTGTAATATCTCCAATTTCACCCATATAAACATGATGTACATGTACAAGTATTGATTATTTTCAGGTTTCAGCTGAAGAATTTGACAAAGAGTTTATGGGTTTATCATCAGATGAGGATTGAAGTTAAAACCACAGATATTTATTTATTAAAATTATTTTAAGAGTGTAACTACATCTATCAGACTTTTTATACGACCGCAAAAATTTTGTGGTCGTATTATGTTATGGGCATGTCGGCCTCGGCGTCGTCGTCCGTAGACAGTAAGTTTCCGTGCAAAAACTTTAGTTCTATTATTTGGATCCATTTCAAATTTTAACACAATGATACTCTATATAAAATACAGGTTGGGA
>JAULBM010211783.1:0-17254 GCA_032357055.1 Geukensia granosissima
CACTACATCTGTGCATTGAAGAACACAAATGCGGGGTAAGGTCAACAAATTACAGATAATCACGGGCAAAGAAATCTTACAAAATATGTCATAGACACAACATCACACCCACAGGTAAATAAACTGATTAAGGAAAACAATTAAACTTCGGGAGAGATGGGGTGGACACAAATTGGAAACTAATACAGTCAAAAAATACGAGACCAGTATGAAATATGGAAACACAGAACCTTGACATTTAAACAAACGTGCAGATATGAACATATATGATAAGTTAGTTGTTATATACAGCTAGAGTGGTGCCACTTACAGAACAGTACATAAAAATAATAAGCAGATTTATATTTTCTTTTTTTCTTAGGCAGTGAATTAGAATATTTACAAAGAATAACACTTATACAGAAATAAACAAAAGAGGGGGGCAACAACAGCATAGACAACAGCAGTCTAAGAGATTTTATATACAGTGTAATATATAATTGTCTAACTACCAAGAAAAAAAAACTGCAGGAGAGAAATGTACATTAGACAATTATATGTGTCATTTCTTCAAAAATACAATAGACGATATGAAACATATTTTATACATTGTAATAAACTTGAGGAGTTTAGGAGACTTATGGCTAACATTATCAGAACAGAGAGAAATATTGTTTTTTTGATATTGGTTTAAATGGCATGATTTTTAATATAGAATGTGAAATTTAACCATATTTGTATGCTTATACAAAATCTTTCTGAGAAAGAAGGGAAAATGTTTTGGTGGATTTGTCTACATTTCAACACCTTTGTACTTTTTTTCTATAATAATGAACATTTTTACAGAGAAAAGATAAAGAAATGATGTGTTGAAGGCAATATAATAGATTTTATGTGACTGTATGCGTGAACATATTTTTGACAGTTTCGTTGTACACATGTGTTACATTATGTAAATTAGTGTTATATTTATAAACATGTTGATAGTTAAAAAAATAAATTAAAAATAATATAAGAAAATATAAAAAGCACGATGTTGAAGACTGTCAAAAACTGAGAAATGTGAGGGAACAATTCATAATTAATGTGTTTAGATTAGATTTGTTATATTTTATATTTTCCACTTAGGTACTATAATTGAAACTAGTATAATTTTAGTAAGATATGTTGAGTTTTTTCAAAAAATTTACACTGAACAAAACAAATATATATGTAACTTCTATTTTTGTAAACTCCGATGCTTCCTTCTGCACAAAATTGTAGCACCCTTTACTAGACTTCAACTAAATATACTTTTAGTTAATATAACATGAGTAAATAATTAAGTATCAGAATGATAGAAAAGATACAGGTTAAATCGACATTTTTATTCTTTTTTTTTTTTTTTTTTTTTTTTTTGTTAATATTTATTTAATTTAACAACATTAAGATAGTCAATCTGAGTGCTTAAGAAAAAGAAAAAAAACTCATAGATGGTATGAAAAAGGCTTAGAAAAAGGCATTACTTTAGATAATGTTTAAGAATTGTTGATACCACAGATTTATAAATTTGTGTTGCTTTGCAGTGAGTTGAAAACAGGTGAATTTGATTTCAGGTCTCGGAATGCAGAATCAGCATGTCAGAGGACTAACCAGTAAAGTCTTAGAAATGGGTAGCAAGCGTGGTAGAATGCTACTAGTATCCAGTAGTGGCTACTCTTATGGCGTTAAAGTAAGTTTTACTTTTATATTTTCTCTTAAAACTGTAAATATTTCTTATTTTTGTAAATTTGAATTTTTGAAACTGTAAATATGAATTTTGAAACTGAAAATATGAGTTTTGAAACTGTAAATATGTTTTTTTTAACTGTAAATATGAATTTTCAACGAGTAATATGATATATAGGTACAAAATAAAATCTAAAGCATTATCACTCATAATATTTATACTCATTCTGTATATATAATATGATGTTGCATTTATCACTCATAATATTATTCATATTGTATTTTGGCTTGACGCTGATTACTTGCATTGCCAGGACTTTCTTGTAGCTGACACCCAACAAAACAACTAGCGGCACCTAGTTTTTGCAACAAACTTCCAGTTGGACATCCTTGGTCAGTTCCGTAATTTTTTCTTAAATTTTATTCAATTTTATTGAAACAAAAACTATGAATATTTTATCGAAAAATTTATATACCTGTTTATTGATGATATGAATTGTTAATCATGTGTTTCACTGTGATTCACTTAATTTTGTATTTTATGCTATTTTCGTTATATGTGGTAAAAGATACTTTCACGGCAACAGGTCAGCGGATGTCCTTACACGCATTTGTACAGAAAGACGGTCAAAGCAAGCAGATACCACTTGGTTTTGTCATAATGTCCAGGAAACAGCAGTCCGAATACGCACTTTTGCAGCAAATAAAGAAAAAGCTCGCCACTCGAGTTGTGGACAATATTGTAGCTGACTTTGAAAAGAGTAAGGCAAGTTTTACTTACTCATATTTAACATTAGTAATGGAAAATAAAAAATATATATATATTTAATATCATGCTCGTATATTTCCGTTTCTTATTATCATGATTTTTGAACAATTCTTTAACAAGTTTCTGTCTATTTGCATATAGTGTGATAGATTATGATATAAAATAATAATTCTGATATCGCCTTTATATATATTCTTTTTATCTTTCAGCTGTCTGGTTAGCTATCCGTCAGGTCCAAGGGGTAGAAATGAAAGGTTGTGTCTTCCGCAGGACGCAAACTGTGTGGCGCCACATCCAGACACTTGGGCTTGTTACTGCTTATAGACGTTATGGAGCAGTGTGCAACTACCAGTGCCAGCTTATGTATTTGCCGTTTACCCCGTCCAACGTGATTTGCCGTACGTTCGAGCAACTAAGTAACCGTTCTACATCCCCAGCTCCAGCCACTAGTCCAGTAAGTAAACCGTCAGTGGTTCCAAAACCTACAGTAGCGGCCTGGCGAAAGATATATGCGAGGCTGTCAATTTGCTAGCAACAGTAGCTAGCTAGTGTTCAATTTGCAAGCCCCCGTTGAACGCTCGTCAGCCTTTTTGACAGCCAAAAGCTTTCAACGATTTGAACCCTAGCGAACTACAGTTGATCACTCGCCAGCCCATTTTGAACACTAGTAAGCTACCGCTGAGAGCTTTTGAACGCTCGCCAGATTGAATTTAAATATATTTTCGTTTTAAAATTATTATTTATATTATTACTATAAAAAAAATTATTTATTACATATTTATTATTAATATTGCAATAAAGTTACCAACACTACGCAAAGAAGCCGAGGTATTTGCTGTGTAAATAGCAGCTGACGATTTTCACCGTGACACCCACTTCAGGAAAAAATCCAGAGTGCCTGGGATCGTTATTCTAACACCAAGAAGCCGGAGTAAGACCAAGCAGTTTAAATTGTCAATTAGTATTGACTCAACAATTTTTATAGTGGTTCCTTTAACAATTTATGTTGACTCATTACTTGTGATGGTAATGCTTTAGATGTTGCTCACGTTGAATAGTTGATTCAACTTTTATATTTATTTTTATTGTTATAATGTAAATTAATAAATACATTGAATAATTAGTTCTTGTTTATTAAGTATATTATTATATATTAATATATTATTGATCATTTAAAAGAAACAAAATCTCAGATTTTTATAACAACAAAAATAAACAACCCTTTAAAAACAATAAAAAACCCAATACAAACAAACAAACAAAACGACACAAAGCATACTCGGATGTAGTATTAAAAAGTTATATTACATTAAAATCATATGGGCGAAACGACCCCAGGAGAAAGGGATACAGCGCGAAACCACTCAGGGCAACAACGGTAAAGAGTGAAACCACTCTGGTGCAAAACAAAAAATTAGGGCGAACACCCGGCAGAGCGGTCAATAGAACTATTCTACGACCGTTTTAAGACATGTTAGACCCGTGCGCATCTGTAGGCTGGTGTGAAGACGTTTTATGAAACTTTTTTTCACGCTAATAAGTAAACTTTCACGACAACCATTGTAAGAGCATACAACATCTAACTGATTTGGGGGCCTTGGTGGCCGAGTGGTCTAGGCAGTTGACTTAAACTTACCTGTACAGATCACTGATCACTGTAACCTATCACCAATACGGCGTGCGTTCGCGCCTGGGATTGTACCATACAAAAACGGGTTGCGTTCCACAAGCATCGCACGTGATAAGGTTTGTCAGTTACTTGCCCATGGTCGGTGGTTCTCTCCTGGTACTCCGGCTTCCTCCACCAGTAAAACTGACCGCCGCGATATGACTGAAATATTGTTGAAAGTGGTTAAACCCCAATCAAACAAACAAGCTATGTTGTGCAGTGTTGAAATTAAAAATGTCAACTTTGGTAGTTTTTCTGGAAAACTGTCAGATATTTTGTCATTTTGAAAAATTAATAATGTCTTCAATGGTTTTTGCATATTCAGATTTTACTTTTGTATAAATGTTAAATATCCAAAATAACTGCGTTAGGCGAACTTAAGAGACGATGGTTGCAGTCTCGTGTTTTAACTATATGTCTACATAATCTTTATTTGAATCGAATTCTATTCAACATGATTCTTCCGTTTTATAACATGAAAATGAACAATATGGAGTTAATGTCCAAAGACCACACCACATATCAACAGGAAGCCGCCGAAAGCTCAGAATTTAGTTTTTGTTTTGTTTTGTTTAATTGGATTAACGCCACTTTCAACAATATTTCAGTCATTTTTTCGGCAGTCAGTTTTACTGGTGGAGGAAGCTGGAGTACTCGGAGAGACACCTTTTCACGTCTCAGAAAAAAGGAGTCTCACAAGAACTAAATCCTCCTCTATATGGCGAGCTCCGAACAACCCCAATTACATGTGTAATGACTGGCAAAATATCGGAATGTTAATTTGTAATGAAAATAAAATATTTAAAAAAAAACGGCACTATCCAATGACAACAAGTCTTGTATCTCAATCCATATGCTTTCAAAGATTGCAGTTTTCAATCGTAGCTTGAAGTATCCTCTAAAAATAGAACTCATATTTATAAAAACAGTTCATTTAATGTCTAGATATAAAAGGCAGATAGCGGTGTATCATATAAACATACGAATATATTGCATAATCTGAAATTATATGTTTAAACTTAAATACGGATACACAAGTGTCTAATATCAAATCAAATTTGTTTTAAGTATAGAATTTAAAGTTGGATTTATAGAATTTACCAAGCAAAACATTTGCCACCAACCTCATTTTTTTGCGATAATTGTATTTGTTCACCGCATATGACAATGGCATGAAAATTATTTTCTGTAATTGCATGTGCATTTTTACATTTCCCAACCCATTGGAGAAATTGTTGATAAACAACATGTTGGTTTAAATTCGCTCCAAATCTTTTCGGAATGTTTTCAACGGCAAACTCCATTGAATCATTAGAGAAACAGAATTTCCTAGCTATATCTTTTGAATTAAAATATTTCTCAACTCTCGCTCGTTAAATTTTAAGATTAAAACAGCTCGTAATTCAAATTTTTAAAATTTAACGATCTCTAGTTGAGAAAGTTTTGCAATCAACTTGATACATTTAGCGAATCTATGTACACTAATCATATCTTTCATTTGGCAATCTGTCTTAACATTCAAAATGATGCGAAATAGTTCTGCAAACTTAACATTTATGTATGCATACCCCAAACCAACAAAAATGTTGACTGATTTAAGAATGTGGCAAATATTTTATGCATATTTTTAGGACGTTGGCATATTAAAGTAATTAAAGAAACTTTACTGTATGTAACCGTCGAGTTAGGTTAGGACCTAATAGATTTGCAATTTCACTGAGTTCGCATGAAGACAGTTTATCCGGACTTTTTATTCGGATTCAGAACCAAAGAGTCTTTCTCATTCTCCCCAATGCTGCTTGTTTAGCAGAGAAACAACAATTTTTGGGTTTGACCAAAAACGAAAGAGCTAGTCAAACATCTGAAAGGAGAACTATTATCAAATTTTGAGTCGATATTTGGATAAATACACTTTCAATAACTTTTACATGAAATGGTGAATCCACTACCATTGCCAATATACCTGTAAGGAAGCGTTGATAAAATTAAAGAAGCCGCGCGATGAAAGAACAAGCAAGGGTCAATCGTTAAACTTTACCGGTAAGTAGGGGTGCTAAAGGGAAAGTAAATATTTCATGCACATTCAGGACTAGTGTATACTGATGCAATAAATTAATGAATAAACCCCACTTTGTAAAAGATCGACGGTTAACTCTCGAATCTCATATGCTTAGCGGACGAGTAAATATTATTGGTGTGTCGCAGCCGGTAAGACCCATATCCGTCTAAATCGCTTTTAAGGCAAGCACACTACGAATCGACCACCAAAAATCCGGTATGTAGGGATGCTGAAGAGAAAGTAAATATTTCATGCACATTCAGGACTAGCGTTTATAAACCCTACTATGTAAAAGGTCGACGGTTAACTCCCGAATCGCATATGCTTTGCGGAGGAGTAAATATTTTTGGTGTGTCGCAGCCGGGAAGACCCATACCCATCTAACTCGCTTTTAAGGCAAGCACACTACGAATTGACCACCAAAATATAATTAATTATAATATAATAAAAATTAAAAAAGTATGACGACATGTTTAGGTTTTGTAGTTATAAGATTTTAAAATCTTCATGGAATAAAAATAATCAGATTTTAAAATCATAATGGGATGAAATATAAATTATTAGTACTTTTGACAATTGAAGTTAAAAAAATATATAGTAACAGGAATGGCTGCCTTGGAACAATTCTCTGAATTTCAACGGATTCTCCTTATTAACGAGATTTTTTTTTATCTTCCTGCTTGTGTAAGCGCGTGGTTATCTGATCGAGTATGCTCTTGTCCCGCGTCAATCCATGCTTGCAAAAATCAACATAAAAAGCTCAATATTTTGGCATTGCTTTCCGCCCTTTTTTCATAAAGAAATAAAGCTTGAAGTATCCCCTTTAAACTAGTTTTCATATCTATTATAATAGAATTCATATCTAGTTATTAAGTGAAGAGACCGGCGTGTCATGTAAACATATTGATAAATTACATAATCTGTATTATGTTATAATTGATATACATTACGAATACGGATACACACATATCTAATATCAAATAAAAATATGTTTATGTATAGAATTTAAAGCCGGATTTATAGTATTTACAGAGCGAAACATTTGCAATTAAGCTCATGGTAAAAAAATGTTTTGCGATATTTTAATTAAGCAATGACATGAAAATTTATTACAAAATATCAAAACTTTCATTCTGCATTTTTTCTTTACATTGAAAGTTACACCCAATTGTTCTACAAAAGGTATATTTCAAACCAATAGAAATGTAGACTGATTGATGATTGAACGTTGGTTTATAGGTCCTGTGGCAAAACCGAAATTTCAAAAATATCGAACTTTCAATTAAAAACGGTAGATCACAATGAAATTTGATGCTGTAGGAAATGTTGCAATGATATGATTTCTGAAATTTGAAGCATATCAGAATGCTCTAATTATGCCTGTAATGATAATGTTTATCGTTTTCAGAAGAATTTAGAGAATCAAGCAGTGGTTTTCCTGGGACATTCTATAAGAAGTGGACGTGGACCAATTGGTTTGACACAGATAATGGGGAGCACGAAATCGAGACGTATGAGGCGATTATTGCGGTAAGCGAATATGTGTGTAAAAACAACAACGTTGATATTTTTACAAATGTCTATAAAACAACATAGTTTTTTTTCTCTTTCCTCTTTCGTCAATTATTCTTAAAGACAAAAGAAGAGGCGAATACAGTGGGCATGGCTACCAAAACTGTTTTCAAGCAAAATGAGGAGGAAAATTTTGGCGCTTTTGTTACAAATTGGAATAAAATATGATTTTCTTATAGTAGATGTACGTTGGGTTCACCCCTAGGAATTCCCGACTGAAGGGTATCTTCAATAACATCCCGTGATACGTGAACAGAGAACACCATCTTTATTTTACTTTACCTTTAGGGTCGCCTATTAAGTTTCATACAAATTTGACAACTTGTGTGTAGTCAGAGCCAATTGATCATAGGTTGATAAACGTGTTTCGGCAGTTACTTGTTCCTTGAAACGATTTCTATATTTATGTTATTTTCGACATTGCATAATTATTATTTTTCAGAGAGGATGGCGCATTTGTCTTGAGGGAAAACTAGTAAAAACTGAGTGTTGGAGAGAAGACAAAGGGGAAATACAGTCTAATGGTAACTACTTCAATACATCACACCTACTGGGAGCAGACCTAAAGTGTGAACTTAATGGAATTGAATGTCACAATGTCAATTGCATGAACTTCAAGGTCCGGTTTTTATGTGAAGGTACCTACAATTTGCTTTCGTTATAGTACAAGATATGATAAAGTTAGCTTCCAGCGCCTTCACTTTTATTCAGATTTCGACACTGGCGTTGGCGTTTCAATTTCAGAGATTATTTTTTTTATCATAAACTGAAAGTGAAGTTCAGAACTTGAGCAATATCATGATCCAAGATGCCAGTCACAGAATTTGAAAAATGCATGAATGATATTTTTTTCTAATACAACCATATTGTATTTTCAGTTGAAGTACTGGAGAGTGGATCTGCTGTTTTCTATTTTCTGCTGCTGATTTTGCCAGTTACGCTGATATTGTTTCGGCTTTACTGTTGGGAGGTACTGAGAAAGCGGATTCATAAAAGACATAATAGTATTCCGAATATGACTACGTCAAATCAGCAGGACACTATAGATATGTCTATTTTCGATCCACCATCGTACGATGATTTGTTTGAATCCCAAATGGTGCCAATCAGCAATGAATTTCAGGCAAAATGCTCAATATGTAACCATTCAAAATCAAACATATCCGACAACAGTTCAGAAGACCACCGACATAATGACAATACGTATGCAGATTGTGAGTGTCCATGCGTTTGTCACCAAGCAGACGGCCGTCCTATTTCCGGTAATAGAAATTCTTTACATTCTCAGGGTAATACAAATGTTCGTCATGGAGAAAATAACTTGGGATATCTATACGACATCAACGACCATTTTGGTGCTATCAGTAATACAACCATTTCTATATCAGTGATAAGTACACCAGGTGCTGACCAACCACCGCCTAGTTATTCAGAAGCGCTGGTCATTCTTAAGAAGGCGGAAGGACTTGACGCCACTCACTTGTAAACTGTCGGTTTTCAAACGATTGCCAAAGCTCAAGAGGAACATTGGTACAAACACAAATCATTTGACGTGTCACGATAACATTCTATGTTCGCAGGGGCCTTGTGTTTTGGGTGCATTTGTGTTCAATTAAGGTTCTCAATATTTTATAAATATGACCGTACATTTTGCCATCCGTTTAGATATGAAATATAAGTCTTTGTATGCATTTACATTTGTATTTATATGAATATTAACAACTGTTGTGTGATGGAGAATCTTTATTATTCCCCGCTAAGCGAAAGCGGGGAAGATCATGTAATACAGTCTGTACGTAGGTACTTAGTGGCCAAGCAATTTCAAAGACCGTTAATTATAAAACAATAAAACTTGAAATCAGCAAGAGAATATGAAGCACTAGGGTATAACCCCCAAAAATTCAAATTCAATCCCGTTGGGCTATTTTATGAGCGAAAAATAACGAATTTCTTGATATCCAAGAAATGATAAAATCTCAAACTATAGAAGTTAGGTTTTTGATACTCATATCACAACTTTAACATGTTGACAGAGGGTATGGTAATTTAAGTCGCGCCCAGGGGTCATTGCCATTAGTGGATCAAAAAATGATCAAGACGGTTGTCAAAAAACTCCTCCTACACCGTAGAAGATAGAAAGTTGGAGTTAAGTACATTGGTAACGCTTAAAAAATTGTCTATGTCAATAATTTCATATTTTTGATTCCAGCCTCTGGGGTGGTGCCACATCCAGATAACTGAAATCTCAAGATATGTCAATACATGTCGAGGTCCCCACCCCTAAACAATGTATATATTCTTATCTGTTATCAAAAGGTGAGTTTTATGCTCATTCCTGGGGTTGACTCCATCCCCTCATTTTTAAAATTTCAATTTATCTAAAACAACAGTTGAGATCACCACCCGAAGCCATATATATTCTAACTGGAGATAAAGACAATTTCAATGGTCATCCATGGGGTCGGCCTCACCCCTTATTTTCTGATATTTCACATTATCCCGAAAAAGGCTCAGTACGACTATTTCGGGAGCCGTGGGGTGGGGGGGTGCATCTCCGATTGTTGCGTTTTGTTTCATTGTAATATGTTTTACAAGTTAACACTATAGTAGTTTCCTATATTTTCAAATGAAATGGGTATGTTGCGTCAGGAACGTGTTTATCTGTTATAAATACACGTCCCTAACTGCGTCTAAACTGGCATAAATCTGATCGATTCTTGTTTTAATTTTGATTTGAGTAGAAAGTTGAAGAAATCCTCATTTTTGATATTGTTTATCAAAGCCATCTTTGGCTGAAACATTTGAATTTTCTTTTAAAAAAAACCCATGCAGGAAAGTGACCGATGGATGACGGAAATGTACGAGCGAAGTCCGAAAGGTGTAAGTTTTCAGACCATTTCGTTAAAAGGGTACAAGGTTTACCTTTTTGTTTTTCTTGTAAAAGCATATTTATGTTGGTTATCTTATTAAAATCGATGTGGAAATGCTTGCCCAAATTGGAAACTATTACGTTAACAACGGATGCAAGTTGCAAAGAATGTCTGAATGATATAAGGAACGGTTTCATTTTTCGACCGACCATTATACAGAAGTGTGCCATTTTACCCAACTTCCCAGAGCCCAACGGACCATCCGAACATTTTATTAAGCATGCAAACCTAGTTCAAATATAAGTGTATATAACAAAAAAATCCGCTTTTGTACATACGTTAAAAGATTGACGTTACGTAATTTTTTTACCTCTCGGTGCACAGGATATGATTTCGAGATATTTTAAAAGTTCTTGGCTAAATTTTTGTACGGAAAATTCGAGTTTCAAGTAAAAATTATAAGTTGCCCGCCCCATTCACTGTTAAGAATGTCGAGATTTTCCTCTTCCGAGATAATACCCGAATGAGCAAACAAGCTAATAGGAAATTTTTATGATTTTATAAAAGAAATAACCTTAGCCCCATTTTCACGAGTTAATTTCTGATTGATTAATCATTTACTTATATCAACGCTTCCTATTGGATTTATTGGATACAAGTTGCCGCTTTGTTGCTTAAAGTGCTAAAGATTTTTTTATTGGGCGTATAATAAATATTACAGAATATCAAGGGTTTTAACACAATACTAGTGGTATTGCAAAGTGCTGTGTAGGTTCTTGTGGAAAGTTTGTAAAGTTATACGTTTTGGTTGGCTGTCTCATAGACAATCGTATTACGTTTTCTTTTTCTATGCTTATTAAAATATATTTTATTTTCTATCCTTAGTTAGTCTCCAATAATAAATTCAAAATCAAACATTATAAAAAACGGAAACTTTGTTTCACACTATGTGAAATATGACTTCGTAAAAATATCAACTTTCACCAATTTTACAAAATCTAATCGATCAAAATTTATCACTAATTCTCGCATTGAAATTTGAACACCTTTTCAATTGAACATTCGTTACCTTAATTTTGATAAATTTCTAGGATCCCCCGCAGTTATTACTTCGATCACTATACAATATAAATCGCAAGAATACGAAATGACACAGTAAAATATGAAATATTTCCAAAATAGCGTATTTTTATCAACCTTACCTTTTCACATGCTTTACAAACAGAATTGCAACAAGGTCAAATAGGTAAACGAAACGGTTGGCTGACATCCGTTAGGATTGAATGAAATCAATAGACCGCTAAAATCAAAATATTTCATAGCTGGATTCCTCGGAGGTTTGATTTTATAATAAGGATACCACCATTATTATTTATGCACTATGTACACATCACAATCCGCTCTTGTTGCCAAATGCGTGAAAACAAGTCTTTTAATTTTACTTCCTATTCAACATGTTGAACACAGTTTATATGAAAATTACAGATACAGAGAAAATGGCAGAGACTGCATTCCAACCAAGGGAATAACGTAGGTATTTACAAAGCTAGGGATATCCACAAGGCCTTAAACAAGGATGGAATATCACTCCTGATGAAAAGGTCAAAATTTGTGCATTTAGAAATGAAAATACATTTGTTGCTTAAACTTGCCTTTTTGCAAATAAGGTAATGGTGTAAAACGACATTTGTTTTTACAATTTGGTAAAGGAAGGATTAGGATAGGGATTTTCATTTACGAAAATGCAAATGGTACGTATAGGTAGAATCTCACCATCCTTGTGAAAAACAGAGCATTCAGGTAGACGTATAAAAATTCAAAATAAACTGGAACATTTGGCGTGTGCATTATTTTACAAATATGTCTCCGTTTACATTGAGGTATTTTTAAAGACTTGAATTTATTGAACGACCATTCAAAGGGGTATGTTTTTAAAGGTCTTTCGCAGCGATTAGTCGCATTTTTAAAATTTGATGAAATTTGGTTATTTCAAGGGGCATGACTCTAGAACCCCTCATGCAAAATCACGCTAAATTCAAACTTGGTCCCTAACAACATTTCCAAATTTCAAATCATTCCTTTCATGTAGTCAAAATTTATTGAACGGAAACCTCAACTTTGATGAAATTTGGCTATTTCAAGGGGCATAACCCAGGAACCCCTCCTTGCAAAACCCGCCAAATTCAAACTTGACCTGTATAAGTTATTGAACGGAAACCATTCTTGGGACGTACGGACGGACGGACGGACGTACGTACTTACGAGGGTAACACTTAATGCTCTCGACCGCCTAGCGGCGGGGGCATAAAAAATGAGATGTGGTATGATTTTCCATAAGACAGTCATCCAAAACTTGCAAATCTCAAACTTCTGCATGTTGCCCTAATGCCTTCAATAATGGAAACATACCCACGCCCAAACTGTAAAAGCCCCCAAAATAAAATGTAATGATATTCAAATATAACACTTTTCGGCCAAATAGGTACACAAAGCAAAACAAGTTACACTTAAACATAAAAAACATCCACTGGATCACATGTTCCTAGGTTGGGACCGGCATATAAAGTAAGTGGCGGGGTTTGTTTTTGTATGGGAGTACTCGATCCTCCCCAACCTGGGACAGAAGAGTGACAATACAGTAAACCAAACTTCAAAGTTAAATCTTATACGACCATTTGAAGTCAATATAAAGTACGAAGACAACAAATAAATCAAGAGACAACAAGATGTACCGACCTCGAAAAAGTGCTCGCTGTTTCTGACAGCTAGTTCTAAACTCAAACATAGATGACAACAATCCTGGATTTCTCAAGCTACTACATGGGTCAAAACACGTCCGGTAGGATTTAGTGTAAAAATACAATAATAGCCAAAGAAAATAAGGTGTTGTGCAAGTGACAAAATGAGTAGGTGCCCATATTTACAAATAAATCCAAATTTTAGATTTTCTGACATAATAGTTGTAGTGAAAACTTTGTTTCATAACGGTCTTTAAATTATTAATAACTTATTGTTTTATAAGATATGGCATATTTACCTTTTCAACGTAACATTTTTTTGTGAAAATACTAAATACTAAATTGTTGAAAGTATTTTGTTAAAAGTAGATATGATCGCACAAAAACTTCACGAAGATATTTTTGCTAATTATTTGTACCTGGTAAATCTTTTATAGTGCAAAGTTTGTTTCTGATGTTTTTGTACGATCTGTATTAAAATCGTCAAAATAGTATCAAATATTGTATCAAATTAAGAAATTTCTTAGTATTTTCATACTTAAGCAATTTCTTTCTGCCATGTGACAGTTAAAATCAATTAAACTATACAAACTGTTGGATTTTCTTTTTACAAACATGGAAACGGTATAAATAATAGATATTTGTCATTTTTCGTTTTCATTTGGGCCAAAAAATGTGCCTTAATGACCAATGTCCTTTTAAAATTATCGACAGCATGTAGGAAAAAATTTGACAAAATAATGACTGAAATAGTTTGGTGTAAATTATTGACAAGAGTGTCTATGTTGAGACCAAATACGACAATATTTAAAGATCTTAAAATAGTATTATAAATATAACATGTACGTAGAAGTTAATTACAGTATCTGACAGGTCCCGATGCCAAAGGAACGAGTTATTGTGCAAGTGCCAAAATAAAAGAATCGAAATCATTAAGGACAAAAATGTAACAAAATGTTGAATAAAATTATATTTGAAGTAAAATTATTGACCTTAGATTCATATTTGATTTCACAGAAGACAATATTCGAAGATCTTGTAATAACTTTATAAAGCTAACCTTTTACATATAATTTTATTCAGGAAACTGAAAAGTGCCAATGTGTTCTGTTTAAAGTTAAAAACTTTATTGACCACAGTACCATAAAAAATTGTCTGCGGTTATAACCAAACTTCAAAATTATATATTTATATTTCTGATAGAATTTTGTTAAAGTTTTAAATAACTTATGGTAACAAAATCCTCAGGTTGATAATTTGCTGGTAATACAAAGGTAACGTTTCTCAAAACCTAAAACATCATTGTACGGTTGAGAAAATATATACGTATGAAGAAGCCAAAGTGACATCCCCGTCAAGGAAGGGAAAATTTACAAGAAGGAATGAGAAATCGTTTCTCTTATCGTATATTTTAGTATTAATTTTATCTTGAGAAACCGAAATATTTAAATCCAGAGAAGAACAACTTCTGCTGTCCTGATAAGCTTTATTTAAATAGTCTCCCCAGGGTAAATTTTAGTGACATATTTTGTGAAATCCAGGTTATTTAACTACGGGAATATCGCCAAGAAAGCAGTATATTATTGAATTTATCTATTAAATCCAGATTGAGAAGGAATGTGTGGAGTTTGGCCATAAAGTAGAATTCATAACAGTAAAGGCACAAGTCTGCAATTAAGGGGAACAGTTGATACCATAGGAAGTCCTACAACTCGCCGATGAATTTTATCGCCAAACTTGATGTCAATATTGTCAAGAAGAATTATTAATTTAAGAATGTTAATTGAATTTGTCATCACTTCACGAGTCCAGTAAGTGTATCCTTTGTAGTAACCTTTTTTAACTCGAAAGGAATACTCGATCAGGTTTTCAGCAGATATTTCTTTGATTTGTTATATTACATGCCCACTCAATGATATATGAAAGGTTTTTTGGAAGTGTGGTAAAAAGGGTGGAAAATTCTTAAGTGTTGACAGTTTTAAATCGTTTATCAAAGGCGCGTAGTTTATCGAAAAACATATAGAGAAATGTACCATGTCAAATGCGATGAATGATCCAAAAGCATCATCCGATGTAAACTTCACGGGCTGAAGAATACACTCAAGGACCAATGGACAACCAACCGAGGCATCAACCCAGTGGTTTTAAAATGAAGGTTTACCAGTGTTGTTTTAAAGGTTCAATATTAAAATGCTCGACACGTGTAACAAGGAGGAACCTCACATGTTTTGAATTTTAATGCGAACTGTCAAGTCAAACAGTTTTTTTACTGTTAGCATGTAGACTCAAATATAACGAAAAATCGCCTGGAACATTATGCATAAAAAGAAGAGCTTTTTTAAAAGAAAGAAAGCGAACATAATGGTTTTCATCAGGTATTACTTTTTATATCTCAACTGAAGTTTTAGAGTGTTGTTTGGAATTCTAGATATTTAATATAACTTTCTAAGTGCGTTGCCGAAATTTCCAACATTCCCCCGGTTATATTGTTTGTGTTTCTTTTATTTTCAATTAAGCCGTTATAATATATATCATTCTAAATTCTACATCGAATTACAATTAGTAGAAGGAGGAAATGGTTTTACTGACGAACAAATGATATCAACGAATTTCGTATGGTTTGTGACAACGTCTATTGGTATAACGAATTTACGAGATTGCGTCTCTGAGTGCAGTATTATATTAACTATTGTATGTACTTAACAAAGGCAAGCAAAAATTCTTGAAGCGAAATATTCATTAGAGGTACCAGAAGAGCATAGGTCTGTTGTTGAAAGAAACTTAATGTCGCGTTAACGTTCAGCAAAACAATTATTACTCAAACTAAATGTATATCATGCCATAGCTAGATGTACAAGATTTAAATTTGAAGCCGAAACACAGTACACCGAAACTACAAATAAAACAAGAGACAAGATGTACCGACATCGAAAAAGTACTCGCTGTTTCTGACAGCTAAATCAAAATCCCAATCTAATTAAAATTAGACCTCTCACTTGCTCCCTATTTTCATTTGGACGTATTCGGTCACGCCGCGACCGAATACGTCCAAATGAAAATAGGGAGCAAGTGAGAGGTCTAATTTTAATTAGATTGTGCCAAAAGTGAAGATGATTTTTGAAATGTCAATTCATATAAATCTTAATTTGTTTTCGAAAAAAAATTCACCACCAGACAGAGATTTCAAACAGTTATTTATTTATTTATTTTGACTAGTGGTGTTCAATAATAATCAGAAAGAAAATTTTGAATGTCACTATTTTAACTACTTTTATAATTGAAAAAAACCGTTAAAATAACAATAATTATTTAAATAAAATATTTAAATAATTAACGGTAAAGCTGTTTCAAATTATCTGCTTGTTGGTAAACAAAATTATCAAAATGGCTGCATGATGATTTTTTAAATGCCATGCTTTTTATTCACTTTAAGTACAGTACTGTATGTTTGTGTTAAGTTTTTGAAGAAAACGCGTCCCTATTCTTACCTCAAAATTAGACACCACCGGAGGACTTCAAAATAAAACTGCACACAAATCTTTTTAAGAGCTTTCTATGTACACATTGAGTTATAAAGGGAAAAATTATTAAATCAATTTTTTCAAAAGTAACCTAATCAGCTAAAGTGTAATAAGTTAACTAATTTAGTTGGCAAATAAAGTTGGTAGACGGCAAAATTCATTATTTAAAGGAACTGAATGAACATTAACTTTGAAAATGAAAAATGGTTTAACACTAGATTGGCAAAAATATCCCACGAGGCTATAAAATGACCCACAAATCACAAATGCGTTCCAAAATTTTTAATGTTAACATGCTTTTTCATTAATGATATGTCTAGGGGTAAAAAAATTGTCCCAGAGAGATGTGTGGGGGTGCACGGTGGGTTAT
>JAULBM010211894.1:0-17251 GCA_032357055.1 Geukensia granosissima
TACTCTAAGACTTGGATTTTTTTGGAATTTCTCCTAGCAACAATATATTTTTGGAATCATGAGAACAATCTTTATAATTTGGAACATATTGATTTCAAAGAAATAAAATGCCGACTTTGGAAAATTCCTCTAACCTCTAAGACTTATATTTTTTGGCATTTCACCTGGCAACCATATGTTTTTTTGAATCATGAGAACGATCTTTATAATTTGAAACATATAGATTTCAAAAAAATCAAAGTCTGACATTTCTAAAATTCCTGAAATTACCTAAGCCTGTTATTTTGGGGGAATTTAACATAGCAACCATATATTTTTGGAATCATCCGAACAATCTTTATAATTTGGAAAATAAAGATATCCCAAAAAAAATCCGACTTTGGGAAAATTCTTGAAATTAATCTAAGAATAACATATTTTTTAAATTTTTCCTAGCAACCATATATTTTTTAATCATATGAACAATCTTTACAATATGGAACATACACATTTTAAAGAATGAAATACAGACTTAGAACTCAAAGATTTATATTTTTTGGTAATTTTACCTAGCAACCATATATTTTAGGAATCACAAGAACAATCTTTATGATACATGAAACAGTAGACTGAATAGTTTTTGGAGGAAAACTTCAGAGGTAATAAAAACAAAAATTATCATTCTGACAAAGCTTTAGATAAATCAGAATTGGTATGACAGTTGCAGGGTGCGGGGACAGCTGTCGTTCCAGACAACTTGTGTCTATTTTATTATGGTGTCAATTAAAATCGATTAGGTAGTAACTGAATAGTGGATTATTGGTGGTTAAAATCTTTAACTTTCAATTATTTTGTTTGTTTGTTTGATTGGGGTTGGAGGAAACCGCAGTGCCCGGAGAGAACCACCGGCAAACGTTATCACGTGCGATGAGTCTAACGCAAGTCATGCGCGAGATCACGCCGTGTTGGTTGATGATTTTTAACGTCCTACACTTCAAAATACTGCCGTCAGTCGGACGGTTCATGGTGGAACTATGTGATATTTTGAAGCTTTTGTCGTTGAAACGTAGTTGGAATAATTTGGTAAGGCGTCATGGTCGAGTTGTTGTATCTTGTCGGCTGCAAGGTCGTTGTGTTAAGATGGCTTCGTTTAGATGGTGATTCTCTGTTTAAACATGTTAAAGGGCCACGGTGCTGAACAGTGTGAATTAATTTTCATGGCCGCGTCCTACCAAACACACTGCAGCAGGACGGGTTTCCAGTGGGTCACTGCGTCGAGGGCACATCATAACTGTATTACTAACTTGGCTAGCTACGGTCGAAGTTCCTGCTCGGCAGCACGTGTTGCTGGTTCGATGAAAGCCACGTGACTGAACTCACGCCGTAGGGGTGATAGCTATATATATATATATATCTGCTACTGACAGTGATCTGTACAAGAAAGTTCTAATCAACTACTAAGGTAACACGGCCACCGAGTCCCCAAGTTAAAATGAAAGTGCAATAAGATATTGACGTTACAAGCTTTTCGTCACACATACTCGACCGCACAAAATCTGTATATATTACCAATTAGACAATTAATTATAAAAAAGGTTGCATGCACTGAGACGATTTTTTAAAAAGTATAACAACAAATTCTTTAAAACATCCTATTGAATTGCCATTGTTCACCATAAAAATGGATGCAAAACGGTACACGAATTTATGATGTGTTTTGAGTTTGATGACGTTGAAATGACGGCATGATATTTTGGAAAAGCTAACTAATGATATTAAACCTTTCGTTTGTTTGAAAAATAGCGCATTCTGTCGGACAAAGTTAAGGTCTAATTAAACTTATTTAAAATAAATTACTTTTGGCAAAAATATGATTAAATGATAAAAAATATTCTTAATTACTACAATTTAAAACAAAAGTTACATGACATCTTTCCAAAATGCACAAAACTCCAATTATTTCATTGCTTTTTTCGTGGACCTTTTCAATCAGCGAGAAATAGTGCGAAAAGGAGTTATATCCCCCATCGATTGTTGCCGATTGGTGTTAGCTATAACGGCGTTATCGATGGGTTTGCTTTCCAACTGTTACATGTCTTACTTTTCTTATCAATAAATATATATCAAGTACTGAAGAAGAAGAAAATCATTGTATATATCTTTGAGATTTTAACTTTTTTGTCACAAAAGCTTTTTCCATTACATTCCATGCCAAGCTTTATGTATGAATGTGCATATAGCGCACCCTCATTAAATTGCCACCAATGGGACCAGGCCAAATGCTGGCAATATGCGAGGTTGGCGATAGATTGCGGGAATAGTTAAATGGAAACTATAATAACTTTGCAAAAGGGGACCGTGCAAATATGGCGATAGGTGAAGGACTGCCATTATAGAGGGGGAAAAATAACGAGGGTGCACTGAATATATTTCATCGCATATAGTAAATGAACATCACCGCCTTGCGACATCTGAGAAAAATTGGAGACTGTTTGTAAGCATTAAATATATGTCGGTGTCTTTTATAGGACATGTCAAAACCACATTTTTATTAATATTTTAATGATCAAATATAATACGATTTTAATTTTTAATTATAATTATATTTGTTATTTGAATACTATTGAATATTATCTTAAACCCTTCTGGTGAATCTTTGATATAATATTAAATATTTAAATGTGAAAGTCATATCTAGTGGACCAGGAGTTGCTTACACTTTCAGAGCACCTGAAATCATCCTGGTTTTTGAGGGTTTGTGTTTCTCTAGCTTTAGTTTTCAGTGTAGTGTCGTGTGTTCTGTGTTTGTCTTTCGTATTATTTTGTTGGCCATTGTCTTGTCTGTCTTCTGACTTAACGATTTCTGTCTGCCCCTTTGGTATCTTCAAATTTCTTCTAAAATTTTTGGTATATTGTCTATTTTAACCCAAAGAATTTGGTTCAAAGGTTGAAAAGAAACAAGACGTAACGTAATTTAAAAGGCTTTCTAATCACGTTTTGTTCCTTTTCTGAATTTTAAAGCCATTCGTTAATTTCCGATATCACTATTAATGGAATACCGTTCCCAAGAGATTTACACATATAGATGATACTCAGACAAATTAATTCAAGATCCTAAGTTTCTCATTTTTTTGCGTCATTCATTGACATTTGCAATTTCAGCTTTTGTGATAATGATGCCTAAGGGTAAAAGCCATAGACATAACGGAACACTGACTATGAGACAAATGGTACAGATCTTAATAAACAGAGGGATATGGTCCTCTTAGGACGTTCAAAGTCACATTGCTTTGATATTGGAATCTAGTGGAAAAAAGAAGTATCTTAATAGCACAGACAGTCAGAGAATCAAAAATATGGTCTGTTCAGTGATAATTATAACATAGAATTCTGGTTTTCAATTAGTTTTATATAGATTTTATAATTGTATGAAAACAAGCCTCAACACGTGGTAAGCAAGGAAAAACTATCGTTAAGTTTCCATACCGGCTATGACTTACATCGATTGTGACTGAACATCGACTTTGTAAACCGAGTAACACGACGGGTGCCACTAGTGGGGTATGAGTTGCTTACCCTTCCGGAGCACCTGAACTCACCTAGTTTTTGAAGGGTTCGTGTTACTCCAACTCAAGTTTCCAGTGTAATTTTCCGTGTACTATGTTAGTCTTTCGTTTCATTTTGTTGGCCATGGTCTGGTCTGTCGTATATAGATAACGATTTCAGTCTACCCCTTTGTTGTCTTCGAATTCTTTTTAGAGAGTTTTTTAATGATTTTACTCCCTAAAATCATTTGGCAGCGATTATTTTTACTAAGCTTCACAAAGGTGACAATTCGAAGCCACAATCCTACTTCCTTAAAAACTTATTTCAACATTTCTTGTACATTATTATTATTTAGTCCATTTAAAGCGTTTGCATTTAAGGGATATTTCCATTTTCCGTTTACCTTTCATCTAATTAAATCAAGTTCATGGTCAGTATTGTGACATGTTCAGAATGTGAGAAAATACAATAAGATATTTATTTGGGGCCTGATTGTTACAAAATGATCATGAAGGTAATATAACTTTACCTTTTGTTGTATTGATTATGTTGTGTCTTTGAAAAACCATTGCTTCAGCGACTAAATACGCTCAACTGGAAATAAAAGGGAACGTAAACACCAAAATGCGTGTCATGTGTGCTTAGACATGTTCAAAATTAGATGTTTTCCTCGAATTTGACCAAAACACTAAATTTATTTCTATGATTTGCAACAAAAAATTTCATCTTTTCCGATCGTAAACTTCTCATACCTATTGATTTTATTATGCATTACAGTTGATCCTCTACTCTTGGGCATGTTCAATTATCTTGATTATTATATTGCTACAACAAGGCTGTACATCAAATCAAGGATGAACTATGAATCATTAAAACGAGTAACGGAGCTCTCTTTCTGAATGGACGATAACATTTATACAGCTGTATCTCAATAACTGCGCTATGGGGAACTCCTTTTTTAATAGTCCAGTTGGTAGATCGGTGGACTACGGTGCGAAGGATTCCTGGATTGATTCCGATCGTGCCATATTAGTTTTGGAGAGCATGATTGCATTCATGAATGAGTCATTGGTATTATTGGTATAAATCAGATAGCTGCATGAAAATAATAAAATATGGGGTAAATGTCAGAAAGACGGCACTCCAACCACGAGAATAAAAAAGAGAATTTACAAATCTAGAGGTCTCCACAAGGCCTTTAACAAGGGTGGAGTACCATTATTCTAAAAGCTCTAAACCAGACCCTTTACCTTAAATAAGAAATTATAGTGTATCTCTCCTTGGAAGTGATTCCGGTTAAGAGATCAATCAACGATTCCACAACAAATGACCTGCAAGTGACAAGGGAGAATATTAACGGTTCATGATCATTTTTTTAATTATGTTATTTTCTGTTTTCGTCCGTTCAGTCATTTTGTCACATCTTTGGAAAGATGGAATTCCTACTGCAGGCATAAAAAGATAAGATTGTGTGGACCGGAAAATATATTATAAAATCTAAATTTATACGAGGATAAACTTTGCAATCGGACGATCTATATCCTTCTTGTAAATATAAAATGATACAATATACAATATATATGACAATATAGCATGAGATTGGGATATTACATGAGACGTTGAATCATTGTGGTAATACAAATATATTATGAATTAAGTAAACATCAATTTCATGGCTGTTTTTTCATTTGAACGCCAATTGTTTTCGCAACAGCAAAAATAATAGGCATCTGGTCAGACTTTTAAAATGTAAAATAAAAAAAACTTCTTTTCTCTTATTCATATTGTTGGGGCATTTACAATGATAAGAATTAATAAAAAAAATGGTAAAGCGAAAGGCAATACCTCAAGCGTAAACATCAATTTAATAATGAAAAAGGAAGAGATGTCGCATGATTGATACAGTCATTCACCAAATAACAGTCTAAGATTAACCTCTACAGTTCCCATTACGGGATTTAATAATGAACCGGATCATTATTGAAGACCGTAACAGAAGCTTAAATACACAAAATACAAAATGTGAAACTATTCATAAAAACGACAATCGAGCTGATAAAATCTTATTTACTACTATTTGACAAAACCGAAGTTGGTGGGCTTTAGGGGCTTCCAATAAGAGTTAATCTTTTGAAATTTAGGGCATAGCAAATTTCACTAAATATATTTAAAAACATCAGTAACCATGTATATATCCTTATTTTGGCTACTGTATTTAAAGATCCGTTTGGACTTTGAAGATTTCAATGGGCAATTTTAAACTTTATAAACTTTGACACACTTCACCTTATATATAATTACTCCAGAAGAGAACATTTTTCCTTGAATGTTTTCTTGTTTGATCATTATGATTGTGACGAGAATTTAAAAGCACTGAATGTTAATACGTCCCGTCTTAAAGACTTGATGCCTTTTTTCATCACGAAAAGTTTACCTAAGCTTGCTCTTACTGGGGAAATATCTCACTTTTACAATTGTTGGTTTCAATAGTATCATTATCTGTTACTTTCATGCGAAAATCAAATGTTCTTTTTCATGTCTTTTACTATTTTTAAGGTATCTTTCACTGTGTTATTTCTTGCTTTATTTGCAACAATTCCATATAGCCGCGTAGAAAAGGAGATTGCTTGGATGAAACAATAAATACATAAATAACAAATAGCAGTAGATTGTTTTCGCAAGAAATACATGATCAACCGATGCAAATATCGTCGGGACTATCAATTATTCACATAAATCCTTAACGTTCACATGGCCAAAAACGACATCAGTGAAATGTTAACACCAAATTCTGCTACCGGTAATATAGTCTCTTTCTAAATTCCCTTTCATATTTTGTGGTCAATTAACGAAGATGATGCAAAAGAAAACCGAAGGGCCAGATAAAAGGGGAAAGAGGACGGACACACAATCTCGAGGGCACGAACAAGACGGAACATGACATATACATATAAAACCAAATCTCGAAACTATGAACAATGCGGACCCCACCTGAACTGGTCCGGAAGGTAAAGCAGTTCCTTCTATTTAAAGACAACCGCCGCATTGTCCATTTCAAATCCGGTATTAGTTATTTCAGAGTAAAGAGGACGGTGTTGTGAGATTACATCCCCCAGTCGTAGAAAGTGAATAGCCAGCTTTTGTTTAACATCGCAGTTTCCGCTATTTTTTACTGTCTTTACACCGCATTTTTCACAGGAAAAGATCCGTCTGTGAAACGGAGATTCCATACCCGCCGACAAAATTGTGGTGTCCACCGTAAAATTTCTGGAGCGGTGACTTCAACCGAGGAGCAACAAATCCCTGCCTGTATTTTCAAAATGAACGTAGTAAAAACCCCAACACAAAGGAAGCATCATTATACACTTTCTACCCTTTTACCAAAACTATAAAAAGGTTACATTCAAGTTTATCCAGTGAAGCGCCTAGAATGAATTAAATTCGGTACTTATGATGATTAAATTTGCTCATAAACTATTTAAAATCAGACTATATCACCAGATGTTGCACGCAATTCATTTATCTTAAACTTTTTTTTAAAAATCTTTAAAATTTGACCTTCTAAAAATATTTTTCTAGAATTTTAAATATCGTTGATACATAATAAATACTTTTTTCAGTGCAGCACAGTCACGAATTAGCAATGAAACTGTTAGTATCAAATGTATATGCCACAGCCGTCATTAAAGAAAAAGATAACAATTTAAATGTAACATCATGTGCGGCAAAATGTATCACTAGTCGGTTTTAAAGATGCTGCTTAATTCCAACGTTATTCATGGAACGATAATTTACACAAAGCAAATAATTCTATACGTTATACATACTAATTGAAGTTTGTAAATAGTAACCGGCTGTCTTCGTTGTGGCGGGAAAATCGATCATATCATTTGACAATTCCATCGATTTCTAGTAATCTGGTCATAAGCGAGTCCCTCGCCGTGAAGATATGTTGTGATTATTTACCGAGATTATTTATGTCACAAAACATTATATTTCTTGAAATATTTTTTCCAACAAATTTTCAGACATGTTTGGCAGACGACAACAAGATCAGATGGAGACTTGGATTATACAGAGGGTGTGACAGGTTAAAGGAAGTTTCAGATTGTTTTGGATCAATACATGTGTACATTGGTGAATGTTTTACAAGATGGTGCATTAATAAGGTTAGTTTAATTATATTACAAAAACTAATATTATTTAGTTGATAATTTTATCATTATTTACAAAAAAAATTTTTTTCGTTTTTTTTAACTTATTTGAAGCTGAATAATTTAAATATATTTTTCATTTTTTGTGGATTTTATATGAGTCTGTCCGAAATTTCCATATTTTGCCATATAGTTGCTTGTAATCTGTAATCTTCGAAAATTACTATATGAATACTCAATTGTTCAATAAGGAACAAGTCCACAGCCTACGGCAAACTGTTAAAGGCCCCGAAAAATAAATGTGATGATTTTCAAATATAACAACTATTGGAATCACATATTGCTTGGTTACTGCTTTACAAAGTCAATTTCATTGTGAAATAGGCACATGTGTTAAATAAATAACTAATTTACACGCCAATAAAGGAATTTTCGCTTATTGTTTTATGGAAGTATTGTTGTTCAACCTTATGTTTTCTGAGTTTTAAGTGTTTATTTGCTTTTGTTTTCTTGTTTGTAGTTTGAATTCGGCAAAATTAGAATACATCATCTCTGCTGGCTGCTTGCACCAGTCATGACGGGTTGCCATTGGATTGCCTTCTTGTCATTTTTCATTGTTTCATTAATGAAAACATTCCGTTATTTGGACTTTCATTTAACAAATAATTTTTAGATCGGGCGATTTAGAGCTCGCCATGAACTGGATTACACTTTTGTTAAAGGCATCGTGGACCCCTGTATATTCTTCACATTCCGTAACTGCTTAATAATATCATAAATTCAAAAGCCAAATTTAACTGCGTGTAAAGCACTGAACTCAATTTATCTTCATCAGACATGGTAGAGGATAAAATAGGAAGATCAGTGAAATATTACGAATTTCTTGTTACATTCATTGACGAAATTAAATATACAGTCAAAGAGGTAATTTTCTTCCTGTTCTTTGTCCAAAACAATCTGAAAATGATGTCACGTGAGTTCATGATGCAAATTTCATGTCAGTTACCCAGATCATAGCTGAAAAATTAAAGACAATTGATCGTATGCAAATACAACTCTTTCTTGAATAACAATTTTTATCTTTTCTTCAGATCTGTCAGTGAAATTAATGCAGGATTACTAATTTGCTATCAGAATGACTTTCAGGCTCAGGATATAATTTCAGCATGAAGAGACAGAATGTCCGAACTCTTTCCTTGATCGTATGTACATTTACCTATCTGCTGATCGGTGCTGCGGTTTTTGATTCCCTGGAATCGGATTTTGAAATAGAAAATAAAGACAGACTTTTACAACAGGAAGCGGAAATCAGAGAAAAGTATAACATTAGTGATGAACACTTTGAAGAAATCCGAATGAACGTTATTCGTTCACGACCATACCAAGCAGGAACCCAGTGGAAATTTTCTGGTGCATTATATTTTTCCTTGGTTGTTGTTGCTGTTATTGGTAAGCATCAATTTTTTGCTCAGTAAAGTCTGTCAATTAAAGTCGTACCCACGGTGGAAAGACAGCGCGTGCTTCTGATATGTCCACTAATAGGGTCTATTTAAAATATTAATAAATCCGAAATATAAATATGAAATATACTAAAGAAGAGACTTAATCCACTTCATCGAAGAGTTTGAGTGTTGTATGACACATCAAACCTTAAATTAAGGAATATTTTTAGTGTATCTGACGTATGCACAAGACTTTTGAAACTCCTTTGGTTTTATTCATTTCACAACATTTAATTTTTTCATTATTTCGTAGGGTGAACATACGCCAAAAACTTGTTAAGTAATATTTTAAAACTGAAATTTCTATATCTGGATTTTAATACACTTAACCAACCAAGACAAAACCAATGAAAAATCCAGAGAAATATGTTTCTTGACACATTTTCAATTGCTGATATCTTAAAAACCAGCACTCTAACCCATTTTTTTTTCTTATTTTGTTCAATATAAATTTTTGACAGCTAAGGTCCGCTGTGAAATGGGTACTCCATACCGACCGAAAATACCGTGGTGTCGACCATAAAATATGTCCGGAGTGATGACTTCTACCGAGGAGCAACGTATTCTTGTTTTTAGCAGTTTCTGTGTCAACATAAAAAAACGTTAACATTTTGTGACAGTTTCTCGTTGGATAATCAGATTTGTCATAATAGCAATCCTCTTTGATGTAAAGAATTTATGCTATATCTTAAGACAACCCATTGGCATAGGACTAGATGATTCTAATAATCTGCTAATTATGTTGATATGACTGATTGTAAAGCAAATTTCTTTCCAATTTCATCTGTAATTATTTTCAAATCGTCCGGTTTTTGCGTTTGTTAACAGAGAAAATCCTGCTTAATTAGATATAAGAACACAAAAGATGCAATGTAACAAAGCCAATTATTGATCTTGCATGTTATATAATTTCCAGGGGTTTGGTTTTAACAGAGATAATTACAACATTTTACTTCTGGCAACATATTGGTTTCCTAATTTTGTAAATAATGAACTGTGCATTTTAAATGCTAAGTCAAAACTTTGTTTTATATAGACTCTGAAATAAACTGTTTCTGTATTGTAACATTGAAAAGGTAACTTGAACTATTATTTTTCATTGCAGGTTATGGACACAGTACTCCAAAAACGGTTGGAGGAAAACTATTCTGTATAGTGTATGCCTTAGCAGGGATTCCATTGTGTATTATAATGTTCCAGAGCGTGGGTGAAAGACTTAACACCTTCATGTCATATTTGCTGAAACAGATTAAGAAATGCTTTAGACTGAAAAAGACAGAAGTATCCCAAACGGACCTGATTTTTATCACGATGAATCTATCTACCATTATTGTAACTGTTGGAGCTGTGATATTTTCTCACTATGAGGACTGGGAGTATATCGACTCTTTATATTACTGTTTTATAACTTTAACTACGATTGGTTTCGGAGACTTTGTTGCTTTACAGAAAAAGAACATGAATCAAACACACTATTTTGCATTTAGTTTACTTTTTATATTATTTGGATTAACAGTTATTTCAGCTGCAATGAACTTGCTAGTTCTTCGTTTCTTGACCTTGAACTCCGAGGATGAACGACGAGATGAAATCGAGGCAGCAATAGCAGCCCAAAATGCAGTTCACTTGGAAGGTGACGTAATCACCGGAAATGCCGGTGTTGTAGGAAACGCTCAAGAGAGACCAGAATTTCAAGAGACATTATCTGTTTGTTCCTGTTCATGTTACAAATGGCGGTCAGCACGTGACAAAATATATGGTGCTCATGGTAACCCAAGTCAAATCAATTCATTCATGCCAAACAACAACGCAACCAAGGAAGAAACTAACTCGGAAACTGATTCTTTTCTGGTTTGGCAAAAAAGTAAGCGTGCATCATTTTGACGTTGCAACGCTCTAGACAAAAAAATAAACACTTTCTCGGCCCTTTCCCAAAGAGATATTGCAGAAAATATATATTAAAATTAATCTCCGTTGGTTTTAATAAGATTTTCCATATAATTCTAATATTTTTGCATGGAATATCGATACTTAAAATAAAATATCAAACATTATGGATGATTTATTCGATATAAATGACGCCGATTAAGATCAGTTGTCTATGCATTATATTATGTTTAATTTATTACTATTCAATATGGATTTGCTATTAAGTTGGCAAATGCCATTTACATCATTTAATCGTATTGAATAAATTGTATTACCAGGAAAAAAAAACAATCTCGTGATATAACGGCATACTAGAAAATATGGGCTGGGGTCAAGGGCTTAAAATGGGCTAGACTCGAATGATGGGGTCGTGGGCTGGGGTAATGGGGCTGTAATGGGCCAGGCTTAAGAATGGGTCATTTTTGGAAAAAGACTACCAAAAATTGTTATGCAACACTTACTTTCTGATAATTTTGGGAATTTTCAGTTTAAAAATGGACTGTAGAAACTGATTCCGGTATTTGTTTTTGCACAATGTTGCTACATACCTATTTTTTTTAGCTCTGTCAATGAATGCTGACAAAAGGCTTAATGATTCTCCATATCAAAACAAGACAAGAATAGGATATTTTATCTTGCTCACTTAAAGATTCTGGTATATTATATTTATGAATTTATAAGAATCCATTTGAAATTGGTATTTCACTTTGCAATTTTAATGTTAAAATTCAAGAAAGTTATTTTGAAAACTGAGAAAATTGGCTTTTTAAATTAAGCTTCCTATTTGAGTATTCATTGTATCAACGTATGTTTATGTTTTAAGTTTTATCTTTAACTTTAAGTGGTGTAAATATTTTATTAGAGATTGCCAATATCAGATACAGGCCCGAGTGCCCGCTGTGGAATTGCATGTACACAAAAATATTTCTTGATAGATACATTTCCACACTTTCCCATTTTAGATTTTTCAGATCAGTCTCTTAAGTATTGAAGTTACTGTGAACTATTAAACCTAAAATTTATGTTGTTATTATTTGACATACTAGTAATTCAAATTGAGATAAGCACAATCGGGAGATTTTATTTAGGTTTTGACAATTTTTACTGTCCTGCATATGAGTAGTTAAGCCGTAAAATACATATGCAAGCATTGAATGATATATCAAACTTGATATGGTAGACAAATGCAAGTTTCAAGCCACCCTTTTACTACAGCTCAATCTATATGAAACTACTTACATATAATACTTGTCATATACCGCCTTATAAATGGGTACCTTTAAAGAACACCCATGACTTCAGCCCACGGTACCAGCCCATGATCCCAACCTATACTACCACAGCCCATGTTTTCAAGTATGCCCAAGTTAACAATGCTTTCACTGTTTCACGTCGCTAAAACAGTTATTAAATGATTCATAACACCACGAGTTGACGTTACATTCGGCCGAGGTTTTTGTTATTTAATATCACTCCGTTGGAGATTTACAGAAAAGCCCTTCTTACTACGAAGTGTAAATATGGCATTTTCAACCTTTGTTTTTGCATTTTGTTTACAATCTGTTTGATAAAAGAAACGCAAAGCACTTTATTTTTTAAACCACGGAAATCTAGTTAACAGTCGGCAACTATGTATATACGCCATCCACAAAAGTGTGGATTGTGTCTTTTTGGCATATATCTCATATTCTTTCTTTTCAATACATGTATTTCACTGTTCACTGCTTAAAATCTTTCTTACTGCAACCTAACCTTCCAAAGAGTAGGTCCTAATTTTAAATATTGTGACACAACAATAAGTTGTTGTGAAAATGCTGTTTAATAACCGCCTTTTAATTATGCATAAGTTATTTTTATTTAATTCTCATCATTTCGAAAAAAGTAAAAGGGCATATTTGACTATTTCAACAAAATTTTCTTCAAACATTTCTAAATATTTGGAGGTGTTATCTTCAAATAATATAGATCGCAAAAAACACCACCAAGATATTTCAACTAAACATGTGTAATGGATAGATCTTTAACTGGGCAAAGTTTGGTTCTGATGTTTTTGTGCGATCTTTTTTGAAGTCGACAAAAATGGTATCAAAAATTTATATCAAATTAATTAATTTGTACGTATTTTCATATTTAAAGCAAATTCTATATGCAATGTGACCACTGCAAAACTAATTCAAATTGATTTTGTTTTTATAGATATTATTGGATGCAAATAATATTAATACACTTTTCATGTTAAGAAAAAGTCTTAGACCAAAAATGTGCTTTAACGCTGCTCATCCTTTCCCACCAAGGATCTGAATTTGAAAGAGACTGTAAAAATTCGATTATCAACAGAAAACAATGTAAGGTTCTTTATCAAATTGCTAATTCACTTATTCATTTTACAACGATTTTCTTAATGAAATAAGAATGGTGTCAAGAGAATAAACCTAATAAGCAAATAAACACAACGTGCAGGGAACACCAAAAATATCAAACATCCAATAAACGAACAACACACTCGGTTAACCTTTATTAATTAAAAACAGATTATTAAATATAATAATAAAAGCAGAGCGTCAAACACTAAAAAAGACGGCATGAAATGTGACATGGATCAGTATTTGGTGGGATTCATTGAGATAAACATATTTGGTCAGAAATAAACTTCGGAATTCATTCTGATATGGCTCGTAGAAACTAACACATGCATAACAATTATAATTTAGTAAAATCTTAAAAAGAAAATATCGCAATCTAGTTACATTCAATGAATACCCACTGACAAGTACAAAATCATTCTCGTGATACCTGTCCTTATAATACTGATCTTACGAGACAAGTCTTCCATTGTCTTTATTGACAAAACCCAGAATATAGATTTAAATTAAAAAGAAATGCAATTTTGTTTTCTACACTGGATTTTGCTGTAAGTGCTATTAATCAAGTTTTTTTTTTTGGTTAGGATTCTTGTAATGATTAATCAGCTTTAATCATTGTTTGTAATTCATATACCACCTGAGGGCCCCATGATTGGAATAGAAACTTTTTCTTCTTCTTCTGTTATTTAGTTTATTACCAATAACCTAAATCTAGATATTCATGGCAAATTGTGTTAAAAACATTGATGGCGATGTTTTTTGTAGACAAGCGTACTTTAAATCGTCGTCTAGCATTCAATAGATTTTTGGACAATTGGGCATTTTATCTTAAGGAATTTTTTGGCTGTTGGTGAGGTAGTTTTTAGGAAGCTATTAAAATGTTGAAATCAGGTACATTACGTATATTTTAGTCAGTTCTATATTTGACAATTGTATATGCTTTTAATGATAAAAGTTAAATATAAAGTCAACTTTTATAAAAAAAAATAAATAAATAAAATTCAAAACATATGTACTAGGATGATGCATATCTGGGATTCATGGTGTAAAGTAAAATGCTGATAATATTTTGGAAAAAGATTTAAAATTCGTATAACATGTATTTTGGTTACCCAGACAATAACGTAAAATATAAGGCGCCTTTAAAGAGACAGGAACTACTTACCCTTCCTGAACAACTGAGTAAACACTCGTTTTTTGGTCGGGTCCGCATTGTTCATATAGCTGTACGTTTGTTTTTAATTTTACGTGTATATGTACTATTTTCCGTCTTATTCGTGTTATCGAGATTTCCGTTCCTGCTTGTAAATTTTCCATTTTTGTCTGGCGCTTCGATTTTCCTCTTTCTGTTGTAGGTCATTATGTAAGTTATCTAAATTTGCTCAACAATCGTTCCAAGACAGTCAGAACAATTATCTCTGTGATTTGTCATTTCATGGATTTGTGTCAGACACATTTATCATTATCGGCTGTCATTGGCATTGATAAAAACCATAACTCATTTGTCTCTATCTCTCATTTTATGAATTGGGAGCATTAGTCTGTTGTTTTCTATAATTGATTAAACAGATGGTGCTGCTCTACATCATACCCCCTTAAAACGATGTTTTGGGTGTATAGGAATCAGTATGTTCGTAATTTGGTACATAGCAACCGCATTAAAGGTTTGTGTTTTAACAATACAAATAATTAGCGTTGTTCGTGTTCCTTTGCTTGAAATTTATAGATTTTTATCTATGTTTTCTAACCAATGGCAATCGTTCTATTGTTCTAACCCCCAAGAAAAGTCTAATTAGGAAATTGCCAACCATACTCAACTTGCAACTTGTTTGTAAATATTGCTTTGTCGATGGCTTTGAAGGTTATATCTGCAAATGAAAATCTGTCCATAGGGAAAAAGTAATAAAATCACATGTCTCTAAAATAATTCTGATTGCGTGCTAGATAATTGTTAAAGAATCCCGGAACGTAAGTAAATTCAATTTGTCGTGCAGCAATAGATGTAAGCTCAATGATGTAAATTAATTTACTAGTATGAAAATCATCAATAACAACATCATGTCAGTTGTGATCGTTTTATATGACAGTTTCATTTACTAGCTTTTGTGTATATTTGCTTATATCGCTGATTTTCCATTACATAGCTATTACACTGCAAGCGGTGCACGACCAGTGAGCGCTCCTTAAGCTTTGTTTAGGGTGAGTATGGAGAGTAAATTATTTTACCGCCGATATATCACTGAAGACATGGGAATAGACAAATATTATAATATTAGGAAATGTGGCATGATTGTCCATGAGACAGCCACCCATCAAGTGACAGTAGAATTTAAACTTCTGGTCTATTTACAGGGAAGTAATTATCATTTATAATGGGATCTAGTTGTAAACGAATGAGATCAGTAAACGGCTATCAGCGCTAAACTTTTTACTTAAAATATATATCTGACATGTTCTACTCCCTCTTTTAGTCTCTGAGGATACCAGCACTATTGTACACACTACTGGTGATGGCAAGAAATCGGTCGTTGAAAATTTTGTGTATTGTGTGATCATCCTTTTTCAGTTGTTTTGGACAGGGGAATTGGTGGTTTTTTTTTTTTAAATTGTGTATTGAGTGATCAATTATTTAATGAAGATTGTTCGTATTATTTGTATTCGGTGATCGGTCGGTTTTTTAAATTTTTATTTGTGCATTACTTTTTGAGGCCTTTTCGTATTTAAGTGTTTTAGAATTTTAGCAAATAAAGCAAATTTTTGTAAAACATTGTTTGATAAATTTCATGTCCAAGCGATTTAAGAGGAGATCGTTTTTTTATAGAAACAAAAATCATCCATGCATGGCGGACATGTTCTTTGTCCGGTCGAGACAACATGGGGATACTCTATAAAGGACCTTTCATTAATGCCTACTGTGACATAGTCTAGCTAGATTTTAGCCTAGTTGTTTATAAAAAGAAGATTAGAAACAAAAATCGTCCATGGCAGTCATGTATTTGTCCGATCAGAACGAAATGGTTAAATTTCAGAACAGACCTTTCCTTGATGCCTCCTGTGAAATAATGTTACATTTGGCCAGCGAAATAAAAGACAAGATTTGTTAATATATCAACAAATTGGAAACAAGAATTGTCTATGGCAGCAATATTTTTGTCCGATCGGGACGAAAATAGAAAACTAGAAAAGACCTCCGATTTATGCCCTCTGTGAAATTACGTTGCATTTGGCGAAGCGGTTTCAGAGCTTGGAGAATATTTTTTGCTGTATGATCTTATCAGAAAGAAGTCCAGTCGGGATTAATTGGGTAAAATTTCATAGAAAACTTCCGTAGTTGCTCCCTGCTTTAAGCTTGGTTAAATTGACGTAGCGATTTTACTGGAGAATATTCAAATATAAAAAAGTTAACTAACGGACCAGCGACGACGGACGCCAAGTAATTACAAAAGCTCACATGATTTTTGGGTTAAAGTTGTCCTGTTTAAACATGTCTTGCATCACAGCCAAAAGATAATTTGCAGATAAAGTTCTTATTAAAACATTTTCTGATGGTATGAGTTTTTAAGCTGGGATCCCATGGAAGAGAATGTTATAAGATAATCAGTGTAGTTTTCGACATCTTACCGAATATGGAGGAGGTTGATGTCGAAAATTATATATTATATTATACTATATTATATTATATTATATTATATTATATTATATTATATTATATTATATTATATATTATATTATATTATATTATAATACACTCCGACAAAAGTTAAGCGCCACCTTATTT
>JAULBM010212114.1:0-17248 GCA_032357055.1 Geukensia granosissima
TATACACGAGCACTATATCTTACGAGTACGTACATCGCCTATCGATATCGAGCCGTTCGCATACACCAGCCAAGCTGCTGAAAAACAACTTTCTATGTTAAAAACCATGTTTATCAAATATTCTTAATTTCAACTTATCTTTTGGAATTAAATCTCAAATTATGGAAATACTGTCCTATAAAATTTATCATTACTTAATCAAGAGACATTACAAAATTTAATATGAAATTGGAGAAAATTCTTTGACACGAAATATTTAATTTTGTCTCTGGGAAAAATTGATTTTTCTTCCTCAGATGTCCTTCAAATCATTAAATAATTCAAGGCTTTAAGCATCTGCTTTAAAGGGCAAAGGTCAAAACTTCTTGGTAATATCAACTGTTTTTAGATAATACTTAAATATCAATATGACAGTCTTTAATGTTGTATGTTCTTTTATGATTTTCCATTCAGATTTACTTATAAAAAATATTTATAAATAACATAATACTAAGTTTCTTAATAAAACAAAAATCTCCAAGAAATTAATCTGAAACCAACATCATTCAGGAGTATGACTTATAATTAATTTTTGAATATATGTGGACTAAAATTGAAAAAAATATAAAATGAAAAATTTATAAATATTTGAACTTATTTAAGCTTCTTAAAAAGAGGTTACAATATATCAGTGAGCTGAACCATCTTGATATTTCATTTTACAGTTGAAAGACCTGTGATCAATCCCAATACATTTTTATAGGTAAAATGTTTAAATCTGAGACTGAAAAGTATACCAAAATCATAGATAAAAACAGGTCCATATTCATCATCAATAAAGTATACCAAAATGTTATCAAAGTGATTAAGTTAAGTCAGGTAGTTTTCCAGATTTAAAGTATCACGAAGGGTTTAGATCATAAACCAAAAATTAAGATACATATTTGATTATGATCAGGTGATGTCTTAGTATACCTTAAACAAAATTATCATGCTATATACTGTAGGACTGTAGGAACAGAAAATCTTGTAGTATTCAACTACACAACTAGATCAACAAAGTCATGTTTAAACCTTATAAATGTTAATATCTATGCTGACATCATATATTGTGTTTTCCTAAGGGAAAACCAAGTCAAGAAATCTACCAGTAGGTCATTACCAGATTTGTTACCACTAAAATTTGAATTTCTGTAGTGTTTTGTTAAATTATTGATGTACTACATAGTAAATGTTTAAACTGTTTACAGCAAAGTTTATGGACCAGAAAAACCTTTACTCTTTCTTTGGAATATGCCATTCTTTGGTTTAAATATCTTGTACATATTCTATTTAATGTGGAATTTCCTTTCACTATTATGCCTTCATAAAACAAGCCATGTATGAAAATCTAATTGTACAATGACAAAAAAGATCTTTGTCCAAAATGATGCACTCTGAACTAATTAACCTCTCAACATTTACTCAGCAATAAAATATATTAATTTTCAATAATAATTGCACACAATTTACATACAAATCACACATTTAAAACATATTTTTATAAAATAACAAATAACAACTTAAAAACCTCGGTAAAAAGACATCGATAATGTCCTAGGTAAAAAGGAATGTTTAGGATTGGTCAAGGGTGTTCATATGAGAGCGATAAATATGGCAATTCTTTTATTGTGGTCAAAGACAGTAAAATAAACTGTAAATCATAAGAACAGGTGCTGGGCAGCAAGTCCAACTTGATATAATTAAAAATTTTCGCTCAACAAATCCTTAAAATTGATATATTTGACTCATAAGTTAAATGTGGTAGTACTTCAACCATATAGTGGTGAAACCAAACTTTATTACCAGTTCTGTTATGGTGTTTAAAAAACAAATTCTTACTTATGGCCGAAGAAATAAAAAAACTGCCATATTTACTCTCAGTTAAAAGAAGTCTCAACAGCACTGTGTTTAAATGGAATGGATCACACCATAAAAAATTAACAAAACAATGGGGCCAGATTTATTTCATTCAATTTATCTCTGTTGTATATTAAAGAGAACACAACTTATTCCTGTTTTTTCTAGCAAAGTAAGGATAAAAATATAAAAATCAGAGCTTACCATTGAATAATAAAAGTTATGTGACACTAAGAATTTCTCTAAAAAGTGTAGATGTAAAATTCTTACCACTTAAACCAACAACTTTAAAATGACCAAATTAAAATTCTTACATCAAAAATAACTCTCAACAAAGCATTGGTCATGTAAAAAAAAATGTTTCAAAATTAGTCACTTAAACCTACTTAAGATTTTTTCAGGTAGATTTCAAAAACAAATATATTTTGAATCTGTATTTTTGGCTTAGTTTCTAAACCCTTTTGTTTTTGGATAGAAATAAAATGTATTTTGAGATACAAAGGAATGTCGTGTGTTGTAAATCTGATAAAATATTTTACTGCGGTAAAAGTATACACTTATTAACGATACTTAGAAAAATGTATAATTCTTCCATTACAAATAAAAATAATTTGCAGGGCTAAATTACGGAAAATATGTGGGATTTCTGTCCAAAAGAAAAAGTCATACATTTGTCAAAATAATTAATATTTAAATAGTTTACTATACTTAATACTACATTTATTTATTCAACAATTCAAAAATAATGACAACAAAACTCAACAAAATGTACAAATCTTTCATCGTCTTAGTTCGTTAATTTTATGTGAGCACAGATAGTTTATAAAGCACATTGTGGTGATCACATGCAAGTTATGTGATATTCGTTTCTATTTTCCTGCATACAAGGCACCCAGGGTACTGTTCAGCAAGGCAATTTTGTTTGAAAATCATCACCAGTGCACTTTATTCGTAAAAAAATATCAATATGAGCACTGTTCCTTTCCATGTTGAAAGAACAGTAAGGTATCTCAGACCGAGAATTGTTAGGCACCACACTGCTGTCTTTATAACATGATTATCACATCGACAAGACACACTTGGAGACCCTGAAGGCACTCATCTTCAGTGAGCGGGACACTTTTATATGGCACTTTAAACTTCACCACCAAATTACTTTCACACATTGTTAGAACAGTCTATTTCTATGATTTGTTTAGGTACTTCAGCAAACTGATAGACCAGTCTCTGTCCGTCAACTTTGTTCAGGATTCCTCGGGCGTAGTAATACCTGCAAATAAATCATTGTCAATTAACAAAATGACAAAAACTTATTTCCCTTATCATTGGTTTATGTTTTTTCTTTTGATCTTACTGATTTGAGAATTCTTTTATCAGACGACAGCACTGATATGAAGATTATCATGGATTCCATTGATCTCTGATCTCATTTGGAAAATGATGTCCCTGACGTTACATGGCAATCCAGCATTCAACAAAATATCATTAGTCATCTTTACTCAATTTCTCATATCCATCTCACCTTCAAAATCTTGATAGATATCATAAATCTCATAATGAATATCAACAATACTCTTTAATTATATTTTATTTTCATTTTAATCTATTTTTTATTTAGCTTATCAAACAATTTAACAAAAAAGAACATCAAACACTTATGTATTGATCAGCATGTTTACAAAACTTATGATTTCAACAAAATGTGTTTATTACAGTACATAAAGTGAAAACAGATATATCTACAAAGGACTATATCACTTCAAAATGGAAGGGCATTTTACTAATGTTTTTATCAGACAGTCACTGTATGGCTTTGGACTTTGAACTACAATTACATAAGGACATTTGGGCCAAAACTAACCACATGGTTATGAAATAGTACGAGATTTTCCAGGAGAAACTCATAAAGCTGAGAACGGAAATTTTAAACTTGGAAATATATTTGTTACATACTGAAAGAAGTTTTCAGAGAGTTTGTCTAAACAATATAAAAAAATAAGGTAAAAAATTAAGAATTTTTGGATTTATGAAAAAAAATTAACTGCAATTTTTATAATGGTCTGAAAACTTCAAAGATCAAGATGGCCTATTACGTCAACAAAAACAGTACTATTTGTCACATGTCTGTATATACTATAAATTTTTCTGGTTTATACAGTCATATTTCATAGAGAACATCACAGATAATTGTTTGTAAAGAGAAATAAATTGTTTATTATACATCTGCACATTTATTAATCATTATGTGAATGCACTGTTGTAGCCCACTTATCTTAATGTATCATATTATTTAACAACCCACAGGTGCCTGAATCATATCCAAATATATGTTAATAATTCTATCATTTGTATACTTAAAATAACTAAGTGTTCCTTAAATTTTTGGTCAAAAGGGAATCTTCAAATATATTGTGTACATTTTACCACAAGTGCTTGAATCACTTCTAAATATAAGTATATAGTTTTATCCTTTGTATACTTAAAATAATTTAAGTGTTTTTAAAATTTTTGGTCAAAAGTGAATCTCAGGGGTGGATCCAGGGGGGGCCCAAGGGACCACCCTTTGAAATGCAAAGATGATAATTTTGGTCTTAATCTCCATTAGAAATCGAGAAAATTGAAAATTGATGAATCAAGAGGTCCAAAAATTGCCCCCCCCCCCTTTCCAAAAATCTGGATCCATCTCTGAATCCTCGAATATAATGTCTAATTCAACAAACAATATATACCTTAAAGCCCTGCCCATTGTTTCATAGTTCATATCAGGTTTGTTTTTATGTAATCCCCACAGTTTTGACACAGCCTTAGAGTCGACCAGTTTAAATATTCCTTTCTCCCGATTGGTCCATTTGATATACCGAGGACAGGTCTCGTGATTCTGCAGTAACTGTAGTAGAAACTCCCACAGATATGTTGTACTACCTGCAAATGAAAGACAACAGCTTGTTATAATCATGCAAAATACTGACATTTTACAAGGTCAAAATTCAGAATTCAAAGAGTAGTAATAATATGTTTGTAAATCTTCATGCATTATCACTTGTTGAAACACACTTAAACGCACCATTTGTTTATATTCACACAGCACATTTGCTATTATTGTAATCTCTGTAAAACTGTCCCCAACAAGCAAAAGAAATGTCTAACTGAGAATTGCCTATTCTACTGACTTGTACTATTCCATAGTCCATTTTTCAATAATGGTAAAAACTTCTAGAGATTTGATGTTTAATAAAAGATTATATACAGCAAATAAACAAGGTCAAAAAGCCTAGCCTTTAATGGAGACACTCAAACAGGCCTTGTTTCGGAAAATTAAGCAGAATATTTAGAAATCTTTTAAAGGCGGATAGAAATTTGAAATAAATAAATTGAGACCATGAGAAACAAGGTAAAAGTAAATAAGTGGGCAGATACTCTTGACATATAAGGTAATACGACATCTTGGAAGGAATTATTTATATCAATACACCAGCTGTACATAGTATGTCCTTCCCAACAGGTCAATGTACATTTAATCTAAACCAAACATATTGATATTTGGATCAGTTAAAGAAAATTTATTCACATGTATTTTTATTCTAGATATGTGTTTTTTGATTAGAATATAAGATGATCCTGTAGGATTCATTATATACCAATTTTAGTTTGCATCTGAATATATTGAAAGGATTTTATTAAAAATATGTTGAAAAGACATAGGTCCTGGTTTACAATCAATATTAAAGTCTTTATAATGTCGTGTTTATGGAGTTTACTATATGATCTAATGAACTGAATAAATTTAGTTCAACAGGATACTTATTTAAACACATAAACAGTTTAAAAGTTCTAGTCATTGAATGAATTTGTTTGTGATTGTTCAACAATATTTTCAGACACATCATGAAGATAGGTATTGTTTGCAAAGCAAGTTAAAATACCCCAAAACTCCCAGGACAAATATTATTACATGTGCAAACGTCAAGCACATTCATTTTGTACCGCAAAAAGAATGATATTGTTTGTTTGATTGGGGTTTAACCCCATTTTCAACAATATTTCAGTCATATTAGAGCGGTCAGTTTTAGCGGTGGAGTAGGCAGTACCCAGACCCTTGACCTTGAGCTGGTAACTGACAAACCTTTTCTCGTGCGATGCAAGTTAAACTTAACCTGTTTTTGTACAACCCAGACGTGAACTCACATCATATAAGTAAGTTTAAATCAACTATCTAGACCACTCATCCACCCAGGCCCCCCAAAGGATGACCCAAACCAGCAATCTGGACCAAATATTTACAACAGCTTCTAAAAAAGGGGTTTAAAAAAAACTGAACATTTTTAAAGTAAATAAAAACTTTTTATTTCAAGTGATCTGTGTCATTGACACACATAAAAACAAATAACACCTTGCAAATATTGTATTGATGAATTCAGACTATCTAAAACAATGCCTCCAGGTGACTTGACACATTTTTTTACATGTTTATTACATTGTGTACTTTTAGTATAATGATACTTTTGTACCAGCATCACCACAATGAGCTGATGTACATTTTTTGTCCTCAAATGTGCATTTTTATTGTAAATCATAAAATCTTGCTTGGATCAAAAAAACAAAAATATCTATAGATACATATACTTTGAAGAGAAAACTTATCTGAATTATTATGTTATTTTCAACATATATCAATAAAATAAGAAGAGAATGTGTTTTTTTGTCCCTTGGTTTAAAAGACACCTCTCTTTTGACAACAACTTTTGGTGAGTAATGAATTTAGTGAGATGACGTGGATAACTCAAACCAGGTAATAAGTAACTTAAGGAAATTTTAATGGAATTGGTCAAGGATGCAGAAATGTACAAATTCAAGGGAAATTAGCACACCTGTCTTATGTTTATTGGAAGAAAAGATCTTTTGGATTAATAACTTACTTTCTCTCTTTCGTTTTGGCTGATTGATTGGACAATCTAACAAGGTCTTTGGTTTTCTACCTGTAATACACAAAATTTTTATTAAATATTTTCATTATAAATCTTTACATTATAAATCATCTTTAAACTTTATGGCTAAAATGAAATATTCATCGAATAAAAAAATATATATACTTGTACCCTGTCTCCTGGCATTTAAAAATAGGATGTTGAAAAAGGTAAAATTTTTATGTTCATTTATATAGACTAATTACTGAAAGTCAGAGTTTTCCATTGCTTATCCAAGCATGTTCATACAAAGGACACCAAACTTTATAGTAACTCAGTCTTGTAAGACTGTGAGTGTGACTAAAACTATATTTTTGGCCTAAATTATACAATTTAAAAGAAATGTAATTATAATATAAAAATTGCATATAAGCTATATATAGAAATAAGACAGATGTTTCAATACAAAAAAATAATTTAAAAGTATACAGGTATACTTAATAACCTATACAATGCTTAAAAAGGCAAACCAAGTGATATAATAAAGACTAATGATGTATTGCTACATGACAGGGAAGGATAAGTTGACACCCACATGTCATACAACTCACTAGATCACTAAAGATCAACACTACAATATAGATATCTGACCCTGCCAGAAGTCTTGTAAAAAATACAACTGCTGTTTGTTAATTATGAAAAAACAAACTTTTTTCATTATAAACAGAAAGAAATGAAAGGAATTTCTATCCTGATTTGAATATTATAGAATGTAATATTTCTTAAGTGACCCTACTTTTAACAAATTCTTCAACAATTTTATATGAACACCAAAACAGTACAAGTGTACTAAATGTCAAGAATTGTGCAATTTGTTTTAATCCATAAATTGTAAATTTCTGTATTACATGTACTTCAAATTTAATCAGGTGGACTCAACAGAAAAGATTTAATTCTGTATTTTATTAATGTATTCACACAAATGTTGCAATTGTCCTTATTTTCTACAACAAAAAAATCAATACTGGCATGCTATTAGTGTAAGAACAAAATTGAAAAGTTTTTATACTGTTACATCTGTCACCAAATTTTAGTGAAAGTCATAGAAAACTTTACAAACATTCAAATAAGCTCTAAGTTATAAAGATTTATATTACTATGGTTGGTCCATTCAATAAATTCCATCATTGTCAAGGTAGTATATAGGAAGTGTGTTTAAAATACTGATAACTGATTTTCGTTATCAATAATCAAATATTGGTTTACAAATCCTCCTGTTTTTTTAAAAGAATAATTCTCTTGGGTTTCTTCTTTTTTTCATTTAAAAATACTACACTAAAACTATTGCGTAGAACTAACATAAATGAAAATGCTAGAAGCATTCAATTGTTGTTGTACATAAAAACAAACATTATCAACAATAATCCATGTAAATTACTAGAATAACTGCATAAAAGACATTCATTAACTTTATTTTATTGTGTAGTTAAATAATTAGTTTTTGCTTTAGAACATACCGAAAAACCAGTGTAATCTAGAAATCTTCTGGACATAAGTCTTATATCAATCAAATTTTCAAGGTTTCAACCGGTATCAGTGTCAAAAAAGGGGATGATAAATAAGAGATGTTGATCTAAGTGGACTTTAGACCTTATATCATTTCATATATTTGGATCTTGCTTTGTGGTCAGAGACTGTTAATTTCTGTCATTTAATCTTGCCTCTTTATATTGAATTTTTAACTGTTTTTTTGCTAGTTATAGACTTATAAAAGTGCTTTATTATTTCTTCTATTTCCAGCCTAATAATCTAATAGTAAGAAAGTGATTCATTTTCCAAAATGTTTCTGCATTTACCACAGACAATTAAAAATCAAATGTCTCCAACACCACCTCCAACCTTGGTTTCAAGTTCAGAAAGTGTTTTGACATGATTTTATCTTCAAACAGTTTGAAGAAGTTCCATGAGGGTTTCAGCTCAGGAAGATCAACTGTTATAATTATAACTTATGATCAAATTTAAACATCAATTCTTTTGATATAAATAAACTGATTGACAGCCCCAAAAAATGAAAGATGAATCAATGAATGTGTAATGAGCTTTCAATACACATAAAATTACAATAAATACAAGTCTGTACATCTCGCCATTCATATTTATATTACAAATATATTCAAAAGCCTTGTCATAGAGCCACAAAATCAACTCATTCAAAAAACCTGTTTACATTTTTCTATTTTTAAACTTAAAAGTGCAAGTTTTAATTACTCTTTAAACAGTCTTGTTTCTGAATATATGAATATACTTAGTAACTTCAAATGCCAGAACACCCTCAAGCTTCTACCGACATTTCTAATTAAATGCTCTTATGTCAGAAATGAGGTAAAAAATTTGACAAGTATATAATATTATCTGAATAATATGCAAATGATACAACAATTAATATATTGGAGAAAGAATGCATGATTTGGCCACAATCCTTGAACTTAATAATTTGTTTTACAAAGTAAATGGAAATGTTTTGATATTTAATTTGCATGTTCCTTCACCAGGAAATCTTTGGACAACATGTAAAAAGAAAGTCTAGAAAATGTTCTGATATTGACTGCTGCAAAACCAAAGTCATTCAACTGAACAACCTATCTGTAATCTCTAATACCTCACAACTAAAGGCTTCCCAATCTTACCATGTACCTATTCTCATCATAGACCCGATCTCATCACGTGCCCGATCTCGCCAAAGCTGCTGGCTAAATTGGTTGACATTATTGTTAGATATTTATGGGTCATTTTTTGTGAATGAATACCATTTGCAACAATAAATTTTTCATTGTTCTGGTTTTCTTTGAAAAGAGTAGCTGTGTGGTAAAACTGGATAGAAGGTGAGATTGGGACTTTAGGCAGTACTAATGTCAAATCATAACACTTTTTTGACTAACTCAAAATATCACAGTCTGAGGGTGTTTATTTCATACAAGTTTAACTGTAGTAAATCTATCCCTGAATTATTAATTTAATTTTTTTATTATATTTGTGTGCTTGGGTTTTATCTGTTTGGGTTTTTTCAGGGGGGGGGTTCAACCAATCAATTATTTTGTGAGTTTTTCCTTAGCTTTTGATAGGCAATATGTTTTGACTTCAATATTTCCTATACAAAAGCAAAAATTTTAATTGGCCAACAAGCTCAATGATAGGTACAAAAGAAAGATGACATAGTATGGCAGAAATTTTTTTCCTGGCCCAGTGAGGTTATAAATTTTGTTTTGGAGGTACATATACCTTTTTTATCCTTACTTCTAATAGGTGACATAGGAGGTGTGTTCGTTGTTGGAGAGTGACATGAGGAATGGAAACTGGACTCCCAGCTAACGCCTTCCATACCCATGTGTGGTAAAGGGGAAGGTAACAGACTGTTTGTATACCGTGATTCATCTGAAATAGACAACAGGGATCTTTCATTATATCAATGACTTGGTGGTTAGGTGTTTACTTTCCATGTTCTGAAAATCCCCACCAACTCTACCACATCAACCCTCAAGTCATAATTTTGACTGAAATGCTATATGAACTGATTTGGGTGGATTTGAATGAGTGCTGGAGTTCACAGCTGAGATATAAATCAATGTTAATAATTAGATAAGTACATTGTGTAATGAAATTTTCACAAATGTCATTTCCAAAGCCACAATCTTTCTTCTATTTAACCTATCAGTTGTTTTCATCTGTTTAAAGTTTCAATTAATTTTACTGATTTTTTAAAACCAAACCTGGCTTAACCAATATGAAATCAATGCAAGGTTATAAGGTACTATCAAGACACTCAAATCTTAAATACGGTCGATGAAATTCTACACTGTTTAAAATTCCGCCTACGGATATATCTATATTCTGCCTAAGTCGCGCCAGATCTTTTCTTCTAGAAAACACTATTTCCTGTGTGTATAATGCTAAATAGCATACAAGTCTTCTGTTTCTTACGGGAAAATCAATACGGTCGACAATCAACAAGATCCTAACTTCCTGTTTTTGTCACAAAATATGGAGGTAATTATCCTTATTATATGATGTGTATCATTATATGCCTTAGTTGGTTCTCATTAAAACAAGACATCTCTACTAGAAATTCTGAAGCTTTAAAAAGTATGAAACTAATGGATGCATCATAATTTACTTTTCATGTAGGAAAAAAAAGTTTCATTACTTATGGTTGTGTTCATCAGAAGGGCATGATAAGTTTTTAAACATGAAGACATTTTATGTATGGAAATTTTCATTTTGGATGCTCCCAAGTGCCATAAAGGCATCAGAGATTGTAGTTATTATTAACATTCCTTTATTAGGTTACAAAAAGTTTCTCACTATAAAATCAGTTCCAGAAAAGGATTTTTTTTATGACAACTCACAAATCACTACACTAGTTTCAGAGAAGACTACAGAGAGCATTAGGGAAGGGAGGCAATTCACAATATAGAATATGGTTAAGAAAATTAATTTTACAGAAAGACGTCTTTTATTAGATATAGAAACAAATGAAATGAATTTTTTTCACTATATCATGCTTATTCTCAACTACAATAGAAGTTAAGATGCAAAAGTACAGGTAACTTTATTTGAACATTTTAATATAACAAACATGAAGTTTTGAAATGTGGATTATTGCTAATGAAAACCTATCACTGGATGTATCAGGGATAATCAAAGACTCACAATGCGACAGAATTTAATTAGCAAGTCTGTTTTACATAGAATTCTACCAAAAATAGCACTGCTTTAAATTGCACAATATTTGAACTTAATTCTTGACCATAAAAACAGAGTGAATGCCAGGTCTGGGGGGTTTACTACATAAAAAAATTTTTGGAAATGCTTGTGGCACTTCAAAATCTCCTCTTAAGATTCTTTTAGTCTCCTCTTAGGATTCTTTTAAGTGAGGTAAATAAAAAGGCATCCTGATAATTCTATAGGTTTTTTTCTGGAACAGCTGAGTAATCAACTGAATTTATCCATTTTTTACCCATTAGGCTATAAGACATAAAATTTCTGATACTTTTATTCACATTCTCAGACTTTTCCTGTTGGTCACAAGATACATTTTCCTCAAATAAGTCATTAATTTGTTTTTTGGTCTGATAAACTTTTGATCTTTTTTGAGTGTCTTCCGAGGCCATGGGACATTTAGACTACACATCAAGTACGGAACAGTCTTTTTAAAATTACAGGAAATTAGCGTGATTCAATTATTTAAAAGTAGTCATGTGACTTCCCGTTGACAAGTCTAAATCTTGTTGAGAGTATGTACAACCTGTTTTGCTAGTTTAAAAGCATTTTATTTCCTACCAGCGATGACCTCGCTCAACATTTCCTGTTTCTGTTGTAAATTATCTAACATGGGACACTGGATACGACAACATGAACAAATTTATGTCATGTTTCAGTTTCACCTAAATTGTAAATCAGCACTTTTAAGGTATTTTAGAGTCTGAGGTCTTCTCAAATTTCAAATGGTTCCCTGTCTTTACCTGAGATTTTTATCCTTTAAAAATACATATAGATACTTTGATAACAAAATTTTTGAAAATATACAACAAAAAATATTAAACAAATAATTAACCCATCCATACTTTAAGGTGACCAACCATATGGATATTTCAAATACACTTATAATAAGAAATCTGGTTGAAAATGATCTTCCAAATGTATACTGTTTAACCTGACTATCTCATTTGAGAAGAACTGATATGACTTTAAGTAGTCATAAAAATCGGTCTAATTTTATTGTACAGGGCAATGCAATAAATATTTATAATCACGCTTGACAATTATCAACCAATCCTGACTTAGCAAGATGGCTAAAATATAGAATGAGTTTTAAAATAATTTTTACTCTTTAAAGATAAGAAATTTATATTTAATTTTATAAATAAATTTACAATGGGCAAAGTTACACTCATTTAAAACTTTTGAATAGACAATAATTATAGGTAATAATTTCTACACTGAAATATAACTGATTACCCTACAACTTTTACACATACATCGCACTAGGAATGAAATAATTGTCCTACAATTTACCCCTTCTGTTGGCCTTTTGAACTTAAGGTGTTATCTGACCCAATTTACAGGTACAGATAAACACGGACAGGAAAAGGAATTTAGCCAGGAAATGTATACAGTGTGGTGGATATTTACCTCGGCCTTACACAAATATTTAAATAGGATTCTAGCCATTTAAATTTTACCTTACTTGTTGAAGGTCAGCTTATCAGTCAAACCTAGCAATTTAAACATCTACTTTCCACGTTAAACTTGGAAAACATCCAAATAACAATAAGCTACTTACTTTATGTGAACTTATAGGTGAACAAACTATATATAGTTTATGTCATTTTATAAGACTTTAAAATAGTATGTATATTTGCTTCCAGTTATTTAAAGGACGTCAAATTGTTTAGTTTACCATTACGACTCAACACAAATTTTATATTTGAGCATTTAGGATTTACAATTTAATCTCCCAACAATATTGTTTCACTTCTTATTGTTTTCAATAAATTATCGCCGCTATGATATGGCTGAAATATTGCCGACGTGGCATTAAGCAACAACCAATCAATCAATCAATCAATTATCGTAATAGAATTTTCTGGTGAGTAACCATGTTAAAGCAGGAATATGATCAAAGTTATGTTTATATGTAAATATGTATATTTGAATTCCTGCAATGGCTGTATGAATATTACATATGTATAAAAAAAATTACCTGGTCTCACTGTATGTGTGTGTATGCCAAAATGTTTTATTTGAATGCATGTGTGTGTACATGCATAAATACAAGTTATAGTTACCTGGTCTCGTTGCTTTGTGTGAATGCACATACAAAACATTTATAAGATAAACTGGTCTCATTGCAAACATGCAATTACCTGGTCTCATTGCTAGTGTGATTATGCAAATGAAAATATTAAATTACCTGGTCTCATTGCTATGTGAGTGGCAGTATTGAAGTGAGCTGGTAATGGCTGATGGGCGGGAGGTGGGCGTGGCATCTGACAGAAGGGTGGAATGTACGGCCCTGGCGATGAAGGGGGTCGGTGTAAATACACTGAAAAAAAAGGCAACAGCTATACACTGAGCTATGTGTCATTTGTTCTTGCCTAAAAAAAATCTATACACATGTATGTATAAGTTTTGTTGTTCAGTATTTTCCAGGCACCTCTCCTGGCACATTTTGTCCGACTTTTTTATAAGTGCCGAATATCCTTTTGATATATAAGTAATAAATTTAAACATTCAATTTAAACATTAATAAAAATGTACCAGTATCTGAACAGCTATACAACTGTTCTCTAATTATCTTTGTCATTTCATTTTACATGTTATAAACTTAAAATGTCTTGATAAAGTTCAACAATGATGCAATACTAAGCCAAAAAAGCAGATCTCAAAGGTATCCTGGGTTAAATAAGATCTGATTCAGCCGTTTCTATGCAGCACTGTTGTCAAAAATAAAATGAGATCATTTAATCCCAAAAGATATAGCACTAAAATAGAAAGGTGGTATTGATTGAATCTTCAGGCTTACCAGGCCAAATTGTCAAGCTTGTTCAATTAGTAGGGCATACATATATAGAACTATGTCAGCGTTACAGCAATTCATTTCAACTGCAGTTCACTATAAATTGGATTTCTCAGACAGATAGCTAACTTGCTTGTTTTGCCACACAAAGTCAATTCGGTACAAACAACAGAGAAGACACGTAGATTTTCTTGGTATTTACAAATATTTTCAAGCAGTTTAAATAAAAAGAGTTTAATAAAAATACATTTCTTTTCCTTAATAACAATAGTCTATTTTAGGTTGTGGTTTTCTTGTTGAGACTTGGCCAAACAATTCACTATAATTATTTCTTGAATTAAATCCAACTTGCATTTTATCATACCATCTATAAAGTATTAAATTTCATTCAATAAACTAGTAATATGATATATACTTGATATGTCTGTTTCATTACCATTCTCAACAGATTAACGCAAAAACCTTGAAACATTAATATGACACACATGGTAACATATTTTACAAATGTATGCTAAAACCTGTCAACAGTTCAAGTCTTAAGGACCAGCTTAGGATTCTGCTAGTCACGTTTTACAAGCAAAAATTTATATAAACACTTTCCTGACAAGTTCCAGCATAAAGTTATGGTACTTCATATTTCAGTTTTTCTTTGAAATACAACAATACAACCAACTACCCTAACTCTGAACAATACCACAATTTTTGACTTTTTTTTGTTGATCACAAAGCCAATCTCTCTCACCTAAGTTCCCTCTAGAGGAAGCACACTTTGTTATCACAAGATTTCCTTTCTTACCTGGAGGTATCCGTGATTTATCATCACAGTTGCTGTCGATGTCTGATGATACACCACTATCTGAAGGGCTGGGAGGTAGGGATGCTGCAAAATACAAACAGACAATGGTTACAGTGATGAGATCTCCATACTGCCACTTTTTACTCCCGATATTCATAGCCAGGTATGCATCTATAATTTGTTTGTTTTTGTAAGAGTAATCTCCCATGTGGGACAGTGTCTCAATATAGCCCGTAATGTGAAAAAAACCTTATATATTGCTACTTTTTGTAAAATCCATTATCAAGAGAAAAAAATTAGTCTGATCAGCATTGTTTAATTAAAAAAAAACATTGATTTTTTCATTAAATTTGTTGCTGAAATATAAAAAAACCTAAATTTCACCTTGAATACTGTTCCATGTGGGAGACAACTCTTACAAATCAAGAGATACCAAAAGACCAAATTACTTTATCACTTTTTTCAAATATATGCAAGGTGTCTTCAAGTTTTCAAAACTTCTGTGAATTTTATTTGCAGGTCAAATTTTTACTTTACAGAATTTTTTACAGTACTGTCATTTTTATTATGTTTCAAATCAAAGGGCAATGTATTTATTAGACCCAAAGTTCCATATAAAATTTTAGCCACCAAAAAATAATTTTCATTTCAATCTGTTTTCAAGAACAAAAGTACTTCTTGTGTAATCTCAAGACTAATGACCTATCTACTAATCTATAAAATTTTAATTTGGCACTTCAACTTCCTTATGTATCATACTGAAACTAATGTGTGAAAAAGGCACAAATATTTACCCCAAAACTACTAGCCATGAACACATATTAATTGCATTCCTTTGTACCTTTCATTTCCTTATATTCATCGTTATTCACTTTAAGTCATGCGGCAAACCCATTATCTACATATGCTACCGGTTTTAAATAACTATTTAATAAAGCTGGTTTTTTAAATCAGTAAACATACGTAAGAAAATCTTCCGCCATTCTTTAAATTCAAAAGAAACAAGCTTGTAACTTCCATTATGTATTCTTATCTCACACCAGAAACGGAACAACAACATGAATAGTAAATTACGTATAGATCCTTGGCAGGAAGACAAAAATTAAAGAAAAAAAAGTAATTCGAACCCTTAGGAAATCTTTATAAGCCCTTTGAAAAAATTCAATAAAGAGATATGAAACTGAAACTTTTTTTTTATCTTTTAAGATTTAAACATCCATATATGTTTTTTTTTTAAATGTCCTTGTATGGTAACTCTGATATTGTAATATGATTATTTTATCTCCTAAATTTGAAGACAATCTTGTACGCCCAGGTCAAATTCTATGTATTCAGAACATCTCTGATAAATTGTGGAAGTATTTGATTTCTTAAAAACCATTATTCTCTGTTTCATATGGAAACTGGCAAGTTCACTCTATACCAGTAGACCATCCATATAAACATCATGTCTCTATAGAGATTACAATTTGTCTCCATTACTCCATAGAGAATAAAATTTGTCCAATAACCCATATTTTGATTATTAAACAACATTACTGTTTATAGTAAACCTAATTCCTATTTTTACTGAATGCCTACAGAGTTAAAAGTCTTCAGAAATCCTTGGTGGATATTTTGATTTTGGTGTTGTAGAAAATCTTGGAGAAATGTTTTGTAAAACTTTTTTTATTTTGAATTTAATGAAAGCCTTAGAGAAATGTTTTGTAGAACTTACTTGTTTTATTTTGATTTTGGTGTTGTAGAAAATCTTGGAGAAATGTTTTGTTGTCATCCTGTGGAGAGTCCATACACAATAATGCCTCGGCTGCCACTTGTTGACCATGATGTAGGTATAGTCTCTCTCTGGGTTCTTCTTTTATCTTCGTTTGTTGTTCACAGGCATCTACTGTAAAAATATCAGATATTCAAAATAGAAATTTTCTTCAGATATCTTGTGATAAGAACTTTTTACTTCTCTGTATATGACTCCACATTTATAGTTTCTTGTCATTTCTGACAGAATCATTTTATATTCAAACAATAAAACTCATTAATTAGTAATATGATTAAGACTAAGTGTAAAAGATGATTGTAGTGGCATTTTATTTTAAC